>JAZHYW010070010.1:0-22574 GCA_037355805.1 Ixodes ricinus
CCACAGCAATGTCGGGGAACGGAGTGCCGATAATCTAAGCCAACGTTACTAGAACTCTCAGTTGGGAAACTCACCGTTGAAACCTGGGCCGCTGGCGTCCACCGAGACCGAGCTAAATGCGACAACAGCGCCACTCTGTATCATTTGTCTTAACTGTAGTCGCCTTGAGCTTTTAGAAAGCATGTTTTTGCGTAAAAACCAACGAAAAAAACTCTTTTTGTAGTAACGTTTATTGGAGATTAGTACAAAACGGGGGGCGCGTGTTGTTTTCTAAAATCTTTAGGTTGCAAGTTTTGCAGTACAATTAATATTGTTTTTATACAACCGTGCCTCAGCGGTGATTTCAGGTAGCGCGTCCCGAGCTAGGTGCATATTAACCTAGTAGTAATCCGCGGCGCGTCCGCTTGGGAGACGAGGGCGGTACCTCGAAGCCCTTTCCACAGTATCTGTTCTGGCCCCAAAATGGCCGATTACAATGAAAATGGAAGTCACGTGCAGTTCCTCGACTGGCCGCTGCGGGAGAAATGGCGGCGTTGTGATCGCCATTAGCTCGGTTCTCGTGGACGGATCGGTGCCACTTTTTCAGAGCAGTCTCTATGGCAGTTTCCCAACTGAGTGGTTCTAGTAACGTTGATCTATATGGTTGAAAAAACCCGAGACTGCGGGTAAACGACACAACACTAAAAAGTCTCATTTAGTGGCTCTAGAGACTTTTTAGTGTTGTGTCGTTTACCCACAGTTTCGGGTTTTTTTCAACCATGTGCAATGTACACCAGCTCGTTTGCGCCCTTACATTTTGTTCATTGATCTATACTTCGTTTCAGCTTGGGTCCGAGACGCAGCCGATGCTACAAGCGCGACCATGTGACCCTGAACAGTGCTTGCACCGCATGAGAGCGCGTGCTTGGCAGGGACGCTGAAAGCCCGCGGAGCTCGCGCCTGTAGCATCGGCTGCGTCTGGACCCAAGCTGAAACGAAGTAAAGCACAGCTCATTTAGTGGCTCTAGACGCTTCCAAGATGGCCCGCGTGCACAGTGCTGCCAGACTACAGTGGCCAGACCACCAAGCAGTTTCGTATATCGCCTACAGACACTTTGCAGCAGCTGCGCGCGGGCGCCGCCATAACCGCGACCTTCAGTTTTTTGTTTCCTCTTGTTCCTTCGCCTCACTTCCTCATTGCCACAGCAAAACAGGTTATTGCCACTTTAGGTGCTACTGTGTCCTCCTCCCTAGCATAGGCCTTTGTGCAGGCTGATCGACGCCCGCTTCAGTGGCTCGGCATCTCGGTAAGACAAGAGATGGTCGGCAATAGCGGTTCGATTTCGCGCGTGTTTAAAGCGTCTGTTTTTATATATATATATATATTTGTTATGGTAATAAAAACCCGAGACTCAGGAACACAGAAGGGGACGAACTTACAACACAACGTCTCAAACACAGCTGAAGGTTTAATCGTCAGACTCTCGTTTAAATTTCATTTTAAGCGAGAGAATTTCTAGCACTGAAAGAAAGAAAAAGAAGGAACCGACTAGCAGCAATGACTCCACTTCCCGGATATTGTGGGTCAGTCTCACGCAATCAATGCGCCCGTACCCATTCACATCTGCTCAAACTCTTCGCATTCCGGTCACCTGCTGCTTTTACTCCAAGGGGTATACTTTTCGTGCGGTTCGCAGGTTGCGCAAACTTCACAAGGTGCGTTCCAACGCGGCGGCCTTCTTCAAATCCTCGGGTTTGGTCTTCGTCATCTGCCCGGCCTTTGCCGTATATAGGCCTACGAATCTTGGGAGCAGTCATGTTCCCGCCTTGGGACGCTTGGAGCCTCCAATAGACCGATCTCACCAGCCAGTTTGACTACGCCACCGCTGCCGCAATGCATCGAGGGAGCTTTAGTCTTTCTGCACGTGCGACGACCTCGCTGGAGCTCTGCGCGTGTGGAGCATGAGGCGGCACGAGCCGTCTTGTGCACTGCTGCCTGCCTCCTGCGAACTAAAGTTATGGCGGCGTCACGCATGCGCCGAGCGCTTGGTGAGATCAGTCTATTAGACAGGTGAGGTAGAGGGGGATTCAACCGCTATTTATTTGTACCCTTTTCCTCATAGGTGGCGCAGGATTTTCCGGAACAAACGAGTTGCGCGCTCGCAGCTGCGCATGCAGGGTCGGGCGCACGAGGTGGGCTCGGACCACGGGCCCCCGATCTCGAGCTAGATCTTCTTCGCTCTGCGTCCGCCGCTGCCGGAAGCGGCCAACAGGCGGCGCGAGATACGAGCCAGTGCGGTGGTATTACGCTCCTGAAAACGTACAGACACCTGGCCAGGCCCTTCCATAAGCCCAATTGCTGGCGGAAGCACTTGGCTTCCAATCACCTGCGACGGGGTCAGTGCTGAACGCGTTTCTAGATAGAGATGCTGCTGCTATCCCTCGAAGTGAGGCTGAAACGCGCGCCGCAGCGTCCACGAAGCCGTTTCGACGGAGCTGGGAAATAACCGAAAGAACGAAAAGGAGACTGGAGGACTGGTGGGGAAGAACAAAAGCAAAGTGAACGCGAAGAACAAGGAGAAAGTGAAAAAAATAAGTAATTTTTTTTTTCGTTTAATATTTTTTCTTTTTGGCTAGGCACGAATGTGGTTTAGAACCGCCCGTTACAAAGGGAACAGCTGCAAGATCATCATCATCATCATCCCATCATCATTACATACGTAGATCATAGTGGCTTACAAAACGTAGAAGAAGCTCTGATTTCCGAACGGATTCGAAGTTCCAACCACGTTCGAAATAATCGAAAGCACAGGGTGCGGCGTTGCGGCCGTTTGGACCACCACATTTAACACGCAAGCGTTGTGTTGTGGGAAAATAAATGTTATTTTTGGAGCTCAATTCAAAGCTATAAAACAAAACAGAAATAAAGTGGCAGTTTTGCACTTCCTATGTCCAATATCGGCCTGCTCTTCGTCTGAATACTTGGTTTGCAAACTCGCCCCCAGGATGTGTGAGTAAAGCCCATCTATCCTGTGAAAAGTGGCGCCATTCATTTTTGTGGGAATGCTTGAGACACGTGCCGCGCGCCTCTTCTGGGAAGAACTAGCCACTAAATGAGCTGCGCTTAGAGTATCGGCACTCTGTTCCCCAACATTGTAGTGGGCGCCGCCATTTTGGTGCTTGTGGAGAGCAGATGCAACTGCCGATCGTCATGATTCTAAAGTGCGACTTCCTCAGCATTAGATTCGGTGTTAGGAAACTCATATAATATTGCTCTGCTCTGTCGCGAACTGTCTAAACGTTTGTGGAGGGCGGAAAAGCGTTTCCTGTGATTTCAGCTAAATCTGGAGATAACTAGCAACCATGATTTTAAGCCACAATATGAACAAGTGTTGTTACTCTGAAGCGTAGCTTATTTAGTATACTAGGAAGAACATGGCGTCTGAAATCTAGCTCAGTGCTGAGCTGGTCCACCATGGTCTTCCCGGCCACTAAATAATCTACGCTTCAGAGTAACGACACTTGTCCATATTGTGGTTTAAAATCATGGTTGGCAGTTATCTAAACATTTATCTGAAATCACAGAAAACGCTTTTACGTCCTTCACAAATGTTTAAAGAGTTCGCGACCGAGCAAAGCAATATTACATGAGCTTCCTTACACCGAATGAAATGCTGAGGAAGTCGCATTTTTGAATCATGACAATCGGCAGTTGCGCGTGCTCTCTACAAGTACCATGATGGCGGCGCCTACAGCAATGTCGGGGAACGGAGTGCAGACTTTAAGCATAGCTCATTTAGTGGCGAGGTCCACACTTCTACGCGGCGAGTCAAAAGCAACGAGAAGCAACTGTTTTCCCACCTGTGAACTGTACCAAGGAGTTCTCTGTCCAAACAAGTGGCGCGGCTCTACTACTCGTCCACAATCGCGCGCCAAGTGCACAGCAGCTGACAACCAGGGTTGGGCAGTATCGCGATACAAATGTATCGCGATAGTATTTCAGAAATACATTTCGTATCTGTATTTCTGTATCGCAATACATTTTGTTCACCAGTATCTGTATTTCTGTATCGAAATACATTTTGGAATGTTTCTTTGTATCGCGATACAATCAGGGTGAAATGTATTTCGTTACATTTCTTGAGAAATACCCCTTCCCCCTCCCTGAAAAAAAAAAAACAAATCCGAACGGATTTTTTTTTTTACTTCTGAGGGCATTAGGGTCAAAGAGGTGCTGGGGCATTGTTACCATGCTGACCAAGGTTCCTTCCGATTCTCCAAACTATTTTTCTGTGCGTCCTCCTCTCTCCTCTGAGAAGTGTTGCGTAGTCGGGGACTCGAACCCGGTGGCGTGCCAGGAGTGTAGTCAGAGCATCTTCTGCCGCAGGTCCTTAGGTAGGAATTTCTTGAGCCATTGTTTACTGGCATCCAATGTCCGCTTGTAAATGTATCTCTTGCCTTAGCGTACACAGTACACCCAGCCGGCAAAGCTGAGTCACAGTCCGTTGCAGAACGAGCCTGGCGGTGGTTGACTTGAAATAGTAGGATGACTCACGCAGTGAAGTTAACACATATTCGAATGCGTCTGCGGCTGCGCCCGTAATATTGCACGGCTCACGGGTACGTCATCAGCCGACGTGAACGTGACCCGCTGCTCTGGGGATCCGAAACCCAGGAAGGAGGCCAGACGTGGTCTCGCTGTGCCGACCCAGCCTTCGTACACCTGCGACTCGTCTCGAGCGCGCTCTTTCTCGGAGAGCTCGCACCTGTGCCGGCAATATCAGGTCGCAATCCACGAGGTCTTTGTTTGGATGATGCTAGGCTAAACTTGATGACTGCGATTCATACGTCGGTGGCGGAGGGTCTGCAGGAAGGACCTTCACAACAGGGATGCCATCGTATCGTTTTTTCAGCCGTAACAGAAGATGAGACACGTGTTCCAGGATGCTTCAGGTGCTCCACTATTCTCGAAAATTCCAAATGACACAGCCTGCACGATCTTCAACGAGGTAACCTACAACGAAAGTACCTGTTGCACTTTGATACACCAACGCGGTAAAGTTTCATGTTCAAGGCCACACCTACAGATAAAGAATACCAGTTCATTTCACCGTGACGTCATGTGATCAATGTTGGCAGGGACGTCCTTATTGGACAGGGGCGTGGTGATGTTTTGATGGGATTTAGGGTGACAGAATTTATTTAGAGGTCGAAGTCTTTTCGCATCCCTCGTCAGACAGACAGGATGTCAGGAAAGGGACTGCGGTCAGTCCTTGATGGAACGTTTTTTTGAGCCCATTGAAGACTCCTCGTCGTCCGAAACCAATACCTTCAAGGCAAAGCGCCAAGCCTACGGGAAAGTAATTTCGGGATCAAAACCTTCCACTTCAAGCTTCATCTCAGTTGGCGTTTCTAACAAATGTGAAAAATGTATTGCAGTATCAGTATTTCTGTATTTGTATTTCTGCCCTCCCTAAAATGTATTCCTGTATTTGTATTTCCAAATACTTTTTGCCTCTATTTAAAATGTATTTCCGATACGTATCGCGATACATTTTTACAGATGTATTTTAGTATCAGTATTTTGGCTACTATTTTAATGTATCCCAGTATTTGTATTTCCAAATACATTTTCGAGTATTTCTGCCCAACCCTGCTGACAACATTGGCAACGGGTATGGCAAGAAAGGACACTTTATGTCGGTCTGCCTGTCAGCGAAAAATAGCCACTCGAGTCTCGAATACCCAAAGCCATGTTGCACTCGAGCTATCCTCGTAAATTCCAAAACTCGAAGGCGCTGCCGGCAAGTGCAGACTAAAATTCCTTTGATAAAATTCACGCTTACAAGTACCGTCAACAATTGTTGTGGAAACGCGCAAGACACGTGCGAGGAGCGGGTGCTCCGCTGACATTCGCTTCCAAGGGCCGCTTGAGGCACGGGCCTCGTGCACTGGCGCATGTGACGCTACTTGAAAAAACAAACGCAAACACATCGAAGGGCTTTGGTTCAGACGTGTATCCACACGACGGACCAAATTGCTGCTTTGGTCCGCGGGCCGCGCATCACGTGATCTTACGTCACCGGTTTTCGAGGTCCGCCGGCGGTCCGCGGCCCGCGCTTCTGAGAAATGCCAAGCGACTTTTCTCGCCCGGACCTTGGCGGCGGACCGCGGCGTTTTTAGTATAATTGAAGCGCTAAGTCTGGCAACAAGCTGGCTGTTGACCGCCAACTGTTGAAGACGAAGAAGACGAACCTTTTGTTGTGCGACGAAAAGAGTTGACTATGCAGACCAAGATCTTTCCTGCACATCCAGGGCTTCATCCAGCATGCCCTTTTCGGTTCACTTAAGTCCTCCTCGTCCTCAATAGTCAACGCCAGGGCCACCGCGGCCAAACGTCTCTTTCGTTCAACCTCATCTTGGCTCCTTACAAATAGCCTCAAAGCAGCTCGCTGCATGCGTTTGGTGGAGCTGTGAGGTCGAGGGTTGGACCGGCCCGTTCGCTCTGTCATCTGCTCTTTGGTCCGCCGTGTGGATGCTCATTGCAGCCGGGCGGCCCGGGGGCCGCGCATCACGTGATCAATCGGTCCGCGGCCCGGTCCGTCGTGTGGATACACCAAGAAGAAAAAAGGATCGGTGGCCGAGTGGGTTAGAGCACACTAGAGCTCGACGCGCGTGGAGCGAAAGCTCGCGCTGTATAACCCAGGGATCCTCGGTTCAATCTCCGCCCCTGCCCGTTTCGATCTGGATGAGCATCGTACCGGCGAGCGGTCGTGTACCACTACTACGTGGGGCACGTCAAACACCCCAGGCTACCGGTTGTACTGCACTGGCTAAATTGCTCATCTACAGCTGGGAGGCAAGTCGCCCGTTGAGGCAGACTATGTTCTAGGCTGTATAAACATACACACACCCCAATTTGTTTCCAGACAGATAATGTAGCACCGGTTCATTCCACCTTGGCATAGTGAGATCACTGTCGAAAGAGGTGTTCATAACGGACAATAGCATAGTGAACTCCCGAGGTTATTTATGAAGACACTAAAGTTATTTAGAAATTCATTCAATTTTGCCTAATAATTAGAAAGGTGAATAGAAAAAAAAGAAACGTACGCCTCACCTTTGGTAGAGACGTATTTTTTACCTATTGATGACCCGTTTGGTTTCCTTAGCAATCCGCAAAACGGGAAGTGTTAAATTTACAAAAAAAATTGTTTCGGGCGCCAAAACGCTAATGTCAAAATTCATTTTGCATCTCAGAGTAAGCACCTGTTTGTTGGTTAAGAAAATCTATTGTAATTGTTCAAAATAATAAAATCATGCTTTTTTTCACATCCATTAGCCACCAAACCAGGTCTGCAGAGAATGAAAATATCTGAAATAATGTTTTATAAAATAGATGTTGTTCGGAATAACTATTCTAGCCTTCTTTGCAATGCATTCAATTTTTTTAATTTCCAAATACATATTAGGGTATTTCTGTTCAACCCTGCACGATCTTAGGGTGCTTACGAGCCACGCTTGTAGCGTATGCAAGCGTTTGACCACGCGCGTTAACATAACAAACACACAAAAATAGAACCAATAAAAGTCTCGCCTTCGGAGCCTTATCAGGCCTTTCACTAGGAGTCCGCTGACGTCTAGTTACACGTGCAACTTCGCAGTCGGTCTAACGATACGTTAGACCGACTGCGCCACTCCCGATATTTTTCGTCCATGGACCTGAAGAGTGGTTACTGGCAGATCGAAGTCGACGAACGGGACCGAAAGAAGACAGCTTTCGTCACGCCGGATGGACTGTACGAGTTCAAGGTGATGCCATTCGGACTTTGTACAGCGCCAGCCACCTTCCAGCGTGTCATGGACACCGTGCTGGCAGGTCTGAAATGGCAGAGCTGCCTCGTCTACCTCGACGATGTCGTGGTATTTTCACGAGATTTCGACGAGCACCTGAAACGACTTCGAGCCGTCCTTCAAGCCATCAAGATCGCCGGCCTGTCACTCAAGCCAACAAAGTGTCGATTTGCCTATAGTGAACTTAAGTTCCTCGGCCACGTCGTGAACAACAAAGGTGTTCTCCCTGACCCCGAGAAGACCCGCGCCGTAGCTGCATTTACACCGCCGTCTGACAAGAAGGCCGTGAGAAGATTTCTCGGACTCTGTGCCTACTACAGACGATTTGTACGGGACTTCGCCAAGCTGTCCGCACCGCTGACACACCTCACGAAGGACGCCGTAAAGTTCGAATGGACAGAAGAACACCAGCGGTCATTCGATGAGCTGAAACGACGACTCCAGACGCCCCCGATTCTTGGCCATTTCGACCAGTTCGCAGATACAGAGATCCACACGGACGCCAGTAACACCGGACTTGGCGCGGTGCTAGTTCAAAGGCAGGACGGGGCAGAGCGAGTCATCGCATACGCGAGTCGGACGCTATCTAAGGCGGAGAAGAACTACTCTACAACTGAAAAAGAGTGCCTTGCTGTCGTCTGGGCAATAACAAAGTTTCGCCCATATTTGTATGGAAGTCCTTTTCGCGTGGTCACGGACCACCACTCGCTCTGCTGGCTCGCGAATCTGAAAGACCCCTCCGGGCGCCTCGCCCGGTGGAGCCTACGACTGCAGGAGTTCGACATGACCGTTGTGTACAAGTCCGGCCGGAAGCACAATGACGCCGACTGCCTGTCAAGAGCTCCTGTCGAGGCCGGTCCTGCCTGTATCGAAGGCGACGACGATGAGTGCTTCCTCGGCGCTTTGAACGTCAGCGACATGGCAGCGCTCCAACGAGACGACCCCGAACTGCGACCGCTCATCGAGCACTTAGAGGGACAAGCGAGTACGGTTCCCCGTGCTTTCTCAAGAATCCTGCATACCTTCTCCATGCGGCGAGGGGTACTGTACAAGGAGAACTTCGTCAACAACAACACAGCATGGCTGTTGGTTATTCCTGCCAGCATTCGAGAAGAAATCTTCCAAGGATGCCATGACGACCCAACGGCTGGACACCTTGGCTACAGCAGGACGCTCGCCAGGATTCGAGAAAAGTACTACTGGCCGAGGCTACCGAAGACCGTTCACCTGTACATTCGATCATGCCACGAGTGTCAGCGACGCAAAAAACCGCCGACGAAGCCGTCAGGACTTCTGCATCCGATTGCTCCCCCGTCCAGGCCGTTCCAGCAGATCGGAATGGATCTACTTGGCCCTTTCCCGCTGTCAACGTCGGGAAACCGCTGGATAATCGTCGCCACGGATTATCTTACACGGTACGCCGAGACGAAGGCCCTTCCATCGGGTACGGCTGTGGAAGTCGCCAAGTTTTTCATCGAGTCCATTGTCCTCCGGCACGGTGCCCCCGAAGTCCTCATTACAGACCGTGGATCATCGTTCATGGCCCAGCTGACGCAAGAGATCCTTCGCCTCAGCGGCACCGGCCACCGTCGAACCACTGCGTACCATCCGCAGACAAATGGACTAACCGAACGGCTAAACAAAACTATCGCCGACATGGTCTCCATGTATGTCGACGTAGAGCACAAGACTTGGGACGAGGTGTTACCCTACGTCACGTTTGCTTACAACACGGCGGTGCAAGAGACGACAGGAGTGACCCCGTTTCAGCTGGTGCATGGCAGAAAAGTAACGACCATGCTCGACGCAATGCTACCCCACGAACCAGCTGACGATGGGATCCCCGACGCCCAGGTGGTTGCTCAACGAGCCGAAGAAGTTCGCCAGCTTGCCCGACTCCGAATTCAAGATCAACAACGTGTCGACGCTACCCGGTACAACCTTCGTCGTCGGGACGTCCACTTCCAGCCCGGAGATAGGGTGTGGGTGTGGACACCGATCCGCCGCCGTGGTCTCAGCGAAAAACTCTTGAAGCGCTACTTCGGACCCTACAGAGTGCTTCGTCGACTCGGAGATCTGAACTACGAGGTGATGCCCGACGGAACACGGACTTCATCACGCCGCCCTCCACGACCAGAAGTCGTCCACGTCGTGCGCATGAAGCCGTACTACGCTCGATAGGACTGTGGACCTTATGTGTTCCAAATGACTCTTTAGCTTACCGTTCGTTATGTTTGCTGTTGTTTTGTTTTGTTTTGTACTGCATCGGGGCGATGCACTTTTAAAGGGGGAGTAATGCCGCGCGCGCAGCTTGCCGAGTAGGCAGCGCGCGCGTGGCCTAACGGTTATAGCGCCTGCCTCCCACGCGAAAAGCCAGGGTTCGATTCCTGGCCGCGGGGACACCTTTTTGTTGACATCTAATGTAATGTTCTGGTGAATTCGAGAACCGTGTTGCTTGTTCCAGGTCAGAAAGTTCTACACGCCGAACCTTCTGGGCCGATTATTCCAGAAGCCCACGCATGTACATAAGAGGCTCCGCGTGGCAAGCCGCAGTCAGTTTTCGCCTCAGCGTTCGATCCTGCTGCTTCGCCGCTTTCGACGCCCGCGACGCTCTGTTATTATCTTCTGTTTCCTTTTTTTACTTTTGGGCACAAGTTCGCCCCATTAAACGTTTAGTTTCTTCAGTTATTATCGCCTCATCACTTGTCATTCGTGACAATATAATTGCTTGAAAGGAAAAATCTATTTTTTCTATCTTATGTTGATTACTTATTTCTAATTACTTATATTGAACAGATGAGCGAGTGCAGTGCAAGCACTTAGTAATGTTTTTGAGAAAATCTTGTTTTTCAGCCCGTGTAGCTAATTTACGCATCGCGGGAAGATTAAACTTTGAAAATGGGACGCCAGCAGTTGGAACAGAGTGCGGAAATTTGAGAGGAGGACGTCAACTGGATCAAAAGATGAAAATGAGAGAAGAATTTTTTCTATGAACGACGTCCACCTGAGCATAATATTGTCAAAACAAGGACTGACGTTGTGGACACCTTTAGGATTTATTTAATGGAAAAAGATGCTGTCAGCAAAAAATAAAACAATAGTATTTTCTTTTTCTTTTGCTGCCAAGTGTATTTAATTTATATAGACGTCACATGCGTCCAAAACGTTAGTTCTATTTGCTTTTACGATATTAGACTTAGGTGGACGTCGGCTGATCCAATGCACAATGGCGGAACAACCGACATTGCGGAACGTGAGATTCTAAAACTTTGGGTGATAATCAGAAATGATGCGCGCAAGCGTGTTTGTACCTTTGGCTTGAGCTCCCGCTGCACGAGTACTGTTGCAGCTGACGTGCAATCAAACACAAAGAGCTGACGCTTGTATCCATAATTGCGCAGGAATTTCACAGTTTGCAACAGAGGTCAAACTTTCGAAAAGGTCCATTGAGCTTGCCAGAAGCACTCTTCGTAGCTTGAGCGTTACATGTGGCCTCTGTTTTATGTTTTGCACTCCCGTACACTAAAGGAATATTTCTCCGGACGTCCACTTTCGCTATCAGTTAAGATGACATGACCAAGTAAGGAGGAGCACAAAGATTGCTCCCGGTGGAAGAGGCAAGAAAGACACAAACGGTTGTTATTTATTATGCCCTAGTTTCTATAGAACGACAATTTGAAATAACTAATACTAATAATCCTCAAGCAAAGGACACAATCAATCTCCGCCTTTGCCCGTTTCGATCTTGATGAGCATCGTACTGGCGTGCGGTCGTGTATTCAGGGGTGGAAGCGCTTAGGGTGCCTACATGTCTGTCTGTCTCAGGGTGAAGACATCCATTGTTGTACTGAATCTGTCAGCGCGTGACGCTCTCGCGCACCTCGGTGCGTGACCTGGGCGCTAAAATGGCGTCTATGCATTAGCCAAAGCTACGCGCTCAAGCTGAGTGACACCGGATTGCGCGCACTTCAAAATGCATAAAAAAGCGATTGGGCGTAAATATGGCTGAGATGTCACCACTCAAGCAAAGCGCGCGCTTGTATGAAGGCACTCTAGAAGCGCTCACGCCAATTGCGCCACCCTGCGCCAATTCACTTCCCTGCGCCAGCCTGCTCCAAAACGCCAATTTCAGCTTTTTTTGTGTGTGTGTGTTTTCTCTAAATTTAGCGGAAAACGGTCGGCCACTGGCCACCATGTGTGTGTACTTTTGTTTAGGCGTCAGTGCGGGTGACTCGTACCAACTCGACTGGGGCTCCGAACCACGTGTAACCGCAGGGCGAGGCGTCGATTTTAGTTCATCGAGAGTGAGATGTCGATTTTGACTACAAAGAGCTTGATATACGAACACATCGGCTTGGTTTCGGGCAACGTTAGTAGTAGGGGTGTCGCGAACCGGCCGAGGTTCGAGTTCGACCAGGGTCGACTTTTTCGAACTTTTAGTGGAAAATTCGACGAACCTTGTATTGAGGTTGGAGCTCGTGTGCGCATGCGCGACAGGCTGGCCAGTTGGCTTCGGATTGAATGGTGATGGCTAAGGGATGAATTAAGGGACAGCGCTGATTGGTTACTTCAGTTAATACAGTACAAAAATTAAGTTATTAACTTCTTCAGTGATTGAATTAAGGCTGAACTCATGGGACGAATATGCTGCGAAAAATCGACGAATTTTGCCCAGCGGCTTTTGCTCTGCGCGTGGAATGAACACAGTGGCTGCTACGTCGCGCGCAAAGCGAGCGTGCCGTCGAGCGGCGTTCGCCAGTTATTCGTCAGATAATTCGTCCCATGGAGTTCAGCCTTTAGTTTCTTTTTATTGCAACAGTTTATAGAAATAAAATAACCCTTTTTATAAAAGAAAGTTCTCCAAACCTAGACATACTTGTATCAAGGTCTGGCCACACTGTCCACAAAGTCGAATTGGTCGGAATTTGATGAAAGAGGTCGGAGGTTCGTCGAACCGGTTCGACGCAGTCGAACCTCGAAAGTTCGACCTAAAAATCTGGTTCGACAAAATTTCGCGACACCCCTAGTTACTATATTCACCTCATGAGGCGTGCAGCAGCGGCAAGCACAGGCGCGAGCGCTTAGCTTTCAGATTTGCCTTCCTTTCACGAGCACTCGCGGAAGGAAAGCAAATCTAAAAAGCCAGCGGCCCGCGCCAATGCCTTTGCACTTGCTGCACACAACCCGCGAGAAGGAGTATATACTTCGTTTCAGCTTGAGTCCAGACGCAGCCGATGCTACAAGCGCGAGGCTCCGCTTCCAGCGTCCCTGCCAAGCACGCGCGCTCGTGCAGTACAGGCACTGTTCAGGGCCACACGCTCGTGCTTGTAGCATCGGCTGCGTCTGGACTTCAGTTGGGAAACTGCCATAGAGCCTGCTTCTAAAGGGGTAGGGAAACGAAATTCCAGAGCTCATTTTCTAGCTTGAATGTGTCGCATGTTCCACCCTAACCTCAAAAACACCAGTCTCTCCGTTGAAAGGCACAAGAAAACTAATTTTAAAGCTAAATAAACGATCTTTCTATGTGCACCTGGTGGATGCATGCGCGGCCTATTTGGGAGGTGATCTAGCAACGTTGTGGAACTTGCTACGTAGTCGTGACGTAGCAGATTCCTTCGGAGCAGCGCCACTCTTTGGCATTTCTCAACATTTTCCTTCTTAGCTTTCCTCCTCAACTCACAAATCGCGAATCGAACCAAACAGTCCAAAAAGACGGAAATGGCCAGTGGACCAGACTTGGACGTAGTTCAACTACTCTACTCAAACCACTGTAGTTTAACTACTTTTTCGAGTAACTTGGTAACTTTCAATTACAACTTGTATTGGGGTAATTAGTTTTATTTAACTACTTTTTCAGGTATCTTCTACTCAAATTACTAACTGCTTTCGGAATCTAGTGCTAATTTTGCTCATCACGAAAGTTTGAGCGCAGAAATGAATAAGACGCCGGCAGATGAAGTGGCATTCCCGGAACAAGGGGCCCCCTTGTTCGGGAAGGCGTTTTTGGGGCTAAGGTGGCGACAAGCAGCCAAAACATAACACCGGCGCGCACGAACGCAGGAAGAGATGCCTAACAAGCCTCTGGTCGGGTATTGACCTAATCCGGTAATGCACGTAGGCGCCGCGTTTCCAGCTGCAACCGTGAAGGACAAGGACACTCCGAGGGCTGTTGTTGTTTTCGTGTTGTCTGTCTTTAGTGAGTTCTGACTCAAGCGGTAGGTTCCACAGGAGGTGCCACTGGAATGACCTCGCAGCTGGGCGCCTGTTCCAATGGTCGCCTCCTGCGTTCCAATGGGCGCCTGTTCCAATGGTCGCCTTCGTCGTCAGCGCACACCGCCTTTGCAATGCCGGACTCCCCCGCGCACAAACCCTGGCACGTATAATCCGTTCATGGGAGCACGTTCCCGCTTCCAGCTGCAACTGTACGAACGACGATGCTTGTTCACGTAATCCTTCGCGTCCTTCCGACCTTCCATGCCTGCGGAGATCTCTCTTTGTTAAAAACGATTTACTTCTCAGGCGTGTCAGGCGCGTCAGAATATTTTAGTCGCCGGCGAGGATTGCGAGTTACCCTTGGGAGATCCTTTTGTTGGACCCGGCGTCAGCGGCGAAGTATACTTCGGTTCATCTTCTGTTAAACCAAAACAATTTTTTTCAGTAGCGTAGCACTAGCACTACAACGAGACGCGCAGGCGGCCGGATGACCTCATCGTCGTGGCGCGAGACTTGAACCCTTGACGGTCTGGTGCACTCGCTCAGCGTGTTCTCAGAACGTCGTCGGAATAAAGAGGGGCCAGTCATAACAATCTCAACTTGCCGAAGAAAAAGGAAAAAAGGAGGAGAGTTTGTTATAAAAGACCCTCTAGCCGAGGCCAAACCTCACATGTTTCGTCATGGACACCTAAGATGCCGACACTCGCTTACCCGACCCTGCACAGCCTGTTTCTCAAATTCAACGGTGCCGTTCCATCCAGCGCGTCGGTGGAACGTCTGTTTAGCTTGGCTGGGGACGTCTTTAGAAGGAAAAGGGAAAACTGTCCTATCAAGGACTTCGAAAGTCAATTGCTTCTGCGAGCGAATAAACTATTTCGGTGAAAACGGAAGCCATAAATAGACTCCATTTATTTTAGGCTCGCAGGGTTTTCATTGATCAAAACTGCTGTTCATTTTGCTACCACAAAGATATAAAAAGTAACTTGAAAGTAACTTCAAAGTAACTCGCTACTTTTTTACAGTAGTTTGTAGTTTACTCAATTACTACTACAAATGCGTAATTTCTATACTCCATTCATTTCTGGCGTCAGATACTCAGCAACTGCAACTGTAACTACTTATTTTAGTAATCTTGTACATATCTGCAGTGACCTCCCTTGCTCGGAGGGTCACTGTCATTTCGGCAGTAGGCCGCATTACGGCCGAGAGGAGCGGAAGGGCCGGGAGTGGCCGAGGTCGAATAGGCATAACGGCCGAAAACTGCATTGAGCGCCGATAGTCTCTGAATGGGCTAGTGTGGCCGCCTTCTCGCGGGTCGCGTTGTGGTTGATGACTTTAGTTGCCACCAAATGATAGATGCCGCCACATATTTATTTTAATTGTCAGTGTACATTGTATTCTTGGTGACGGCAAATACCGTTTTGCTTTTTTGCATCATCCTTTACGATTAACTAACATGTAGCGTTTTGACCGTTACGATTAGCTTTTCTTTTTGCTACACTCCGTGTCAACATTTTTTAGCAAAGGGCGAAGGCTATGCCCTCGTGAGCATATTAGAGAGACGGAACGAAGCACTGACACTTCTTCAAGGCAAGAATGAACTCCTGGCAGGGAGTTAATTTTCATATTCCTGACATTCTGATGGCCCATGTGTTTTTATATTTCCTAGTATGTGTTTTCTTAAACGTTTCGCTGTAAAAAAAGATTGAAAATAAAATTTTAAAATCAACCTTACTCACTGTTTCGTAGCCGCGGTAGAATCAGAGACATTACTAATTTAGTTAAAGTGCTGAAAATTGAAAAAGACAATACATGTTTCACTGAACTTACAAAGCCAATGATTAAAATATAGGAATGTTATACCGAAAGGAGCCCTAATTAATAGCATTTATTTGGAAATACGTGTGCGTGTGTGTACATAATTCAAATATGCAGATGAAGAACTACTGATCAAACGAAAAAGAAATGGTAAAGTGCAGAAAAGCAAATTAATAAATGAAAAAATTCGGATGGAAAGGCCGGCGTACCGACTGGTACCGGCCGTGAAGGGTGAAACAAACCCAAAACCGCAGTATTTGCAGTCACCGACAGGTGCACTCTAAAAATGTCATAGCTCTTACCTTCCACGCAGAATACTGTAAACGACTTATATTTCGCGATTAGGTAAAAGCTGGGCTTTGGAATAATTTGCCTCGTTCTAATTTTCGCAACGAGGTAAATCTTAATATAGATTCTAATGCGTTTACATTTTAACGGAATTGTCTCGCGCGGCCTATTTTTCGCGAATTGTGGTGATTAGCGATAAACTAGGTCTCTTTCCAAAATTAAGTGGTTTACAGTATTCGGAGCGCCAATCATTGTAATCTGAGAAGAGACCACGGCGATTGACGAGACTGAAAATATGTTTATTTCATCCGCCACGCTCAATGCTGGTTCCTATATCTATTTGGTGGCAACTAAAGTCGTCAACCACAACGCGACTCCCCAGAAGGCGGCCACACCAGCTCATTCTACAGCACTACGGCCCCGCACGCAGTTCTCGGCCGTTATGCCCTATTCGGCCTCAAAGCCACCCCCGGCCCTGCCCTTTCCGCCTTGTCGCACTCTCGGCCGTAATGCGACTATCGGCCATCAGCGAGATGCCCCTTCGGACGCCTCGTTTGTGCAGCCGGATGCAGCCATTCTCCCCAGAAGATTAGCCAGTCGCTCAAACTCGGACAAAAGTTGCTTTCCACCCCGTTCAGCCCTGAGCTGACAGTAAGCGCTGAGCGTGCCCATGGGCCAGCCACACGCTCGTCACCCCACGGGCACTTCGAACGGCTCGGTTGTAACGCGTGATCGCTATTGACACCACCACAACGCTGACAACGCCACCAAGGGCAAAGCTCATAATCCCGCCAGCCTTGCGACGTCACGAATGCGGGGAATCTTTTCTTTCTGTTTTTGTTTGCGCCGGTTATCCTATGACGCATCGCGCCTCCGTTCGCTTCTCTTGAGCATTCTGCTCGGAGTGCACCGTTTGGAACGAAAAATAGAGCCAGTCGTTCAAAATACAAACGTGCGATTATCGATTTACGGTTATTATCCGTCATGCTTGACTCATTTCCGAACGAAATTTGAATATTTCACTTTTGTTTCTGTACCCTTAAAAAAGTGGTTCTGATCCGGTACTCCGGGAACCGAGCTAATGGCGATCGCAACGCTGCCATTTCTCCGGCAGCGTCCACTCCGGGAACTGCACGGCTGCACGTCTAGTCGGACAAGGGCCGGTGGCGCCATCTCGCAGGCCATCTCGCAGTAGCTATGTAGCAGCTTTCATGTTTCAACTTATCGCTGGTGGCGTTGTTATCGTGATGAAGCTCGGTCTCGGTGGACGCTATGGCCCAGGTTTGGCAAGGGTAGTTTCCACACGAGTGTTGTAACGTTGGTTTCGGCATAGTTGCTGGCGCGGTTGGAGCGCGGTACAGCGCCGGGTCCTAATTGCCGTGATCGTGGGAGTTGGTGCCTCGGCACCGGTGGGCTACCTCGGCCATCAACATGAGCAGAAGTAAGTGGTCTTTACTAGCTTTACCTGTTATTTGGTAGCGTACCATATTTTGACGCTTAGCCGTTAAGAAACACGTACTATGTTAGTTACGTTTGTTTTTCTTTGCGAACGCAGTTAAGAAACACGCGCTATGTTAGTTTCGTTTGTTTTTCTTTGCGAGCGCATGCACATGCGTCAACATGAGTAAAAATAAATGGTCTTTACTAGTTTTACCCGTTATTTGGTAGCGTAACATATTTGGACGCTTAGCCGTGAAGAATCGCGAGCACAGGCACATGCGTTCTCGCGCTCAATTTGTCTTGTCAAAACGAAACAAAAACCATCATTGTGTGCGCGAATGTGCACGCTGTCGTGTGTTGTCTCCCGCCGTCAGACCACTGGTGAAAACAATACCCGCGATCTCAAGCGAGTTGGTTAATTGGCAGTGCTACACACTTTTTTGTTTCTTTCCTTTAGCGTGGAGGAGTGGGGGTTACATCAGAAATGCCGTACAACACTCCCACGCTGCCGATTCCTGTCGTGAACGCACCTTAACTTGCTATAGCCACTCTACTCGTACAAGTTTCGGGTATAGGTGTATCTGGTTGGAGGGGGGGGGGGTAGAGAGAAGCTGGTGGGCTTTTTGTCACGTAAGAAGGCAGCCTGCCCCGCAGGGATCAGCGCCTGATCAGCTACATCTCATTTTCAGTCTCGTTCAAACTGAGCTGGCACCGATACCCGAGGGGCTATTGCCATCCTGCACCTCAATGTAACTCAGCATCACTCCCCAAGTCATCATAATCAGCTCGGCAGCATTCACCTCCCACAAAAAGAAATTAAAAAAAAATATTTTCTTTATATACATTGTAGTATGGCATGCAAGTGTGCAACAGTAAATGCTTGATAGTTTTATTTGCAGTCATGTTTTCATATTTGCGCTTTCCACTTGTTTCAGAACGGTGCACCAAATTTAATGTGGACGTGCTGACCAAGAAGGACGGCAACGGGGATTCAATTTCTGTTTGGTGTCGACCAAGCTCAACAGACAGTGATGGCTTCTGCGTACTCTGCAATGTGACTGTGCACTGTTCGCAACATGGGACCTCAGCAATAATGCGCCATGCTGGTTCTCAGAAACACATTCAAAATGCTAAGAAAAAGCGAAACGCAGAAGGAGTCCTCACCAAGGACTTCATGGTCCAGGGCACCCTGGATTTTCACAAGAATGCGGCATCACTGTCATTGCGAGAGAATGTCACAAGAGCAGAAACACTTCTTGCTCTCTCCATGGTTGCAAATTCTCTTCCATACACTTGGGCAGATGTGGCAACCTTAACGTACCCTCACATGTTCCCTGATTCGCAAATCGCAAAAGGCTTCCAATGTGGTCGCAAGAAGATTTCATACATCATTTCTGATGGCCTGGGACCGTACTTCAAGGAAAAGGTGGTTCAAGAGCTTGTTCAACCAGAGGTGTTCTATAGCATCATGATCGACGAGACCCCAGTGCCTGAGGCCAAGGTGCAGCAGTTGGATGTACTTGCTCGCTACTACTCTGTCAACACACAGAATGTAGTTGTGGAGCACCTGCAGTCATTTCATTTGGGACATGCTACTGCAGATGAACTGTTTTGCTGTGTTGAAGATGCTCTTAATGAGCTTCCAAAGAAGAACATGGTATGTTTCTTCAGTGACGGCCCCTACGTGATGAAGAGCTTAAAACGCAAACTGAAAGCGGAGCTCAGCCCCGACATGATTGACATTGGAGAATGTAGTCTTCATAAGGTCCATAATGCCTTCTCTGCTGGCTTGGATTCTTTCTGTAGCGAGTTGGAATCGATTGTAACTGATGTCCACCACTACTTCAAGTATGCAACAAGGCATGCAGACATGAAGGAACTGCAGTGTAAACTCGGATTGCCACAGCTTGAGTTCTTGCGTCATGTGAATAGCAGGTGGCTGACGCTACTTCCCAGCATTGAGCGTGTGCTTAAATTATATGACGCCCTGAAGACCTTTTTTTCGAAGTCGGGGGTGCCGAGAACATCATCATCGGCAAGGCACAGTCGTCTGGCATCTGCGTTCACCGACAGCACACTGCGAGCAAAGTTGCTCTTTGTACAAAATGCCGCACAGATCTTCGAGAAGTTCCAGACACTTTTCCAAAGCAAGGAGCCTCTCCTGCACATCTTTTACGATGAGATGGTGGCACTCGTCAAGCAGGTGCTTGGAAGATTTCTTCGCCAGGAGTCATTTGTTGACTTGACTGGCTTGCAGTTGACAGACCTTGATGTCGAATCGTCTGTCCATTGGAAGGCAAAGCCGGAGGTTGGTTTGGACACCGAAATAGAAATGGAGGCGTGGACGCCAACTCAAAAGAAGGCATTTTACACCAGGTCAAGGGCTTTCTACATAGCATGTACAAAGTTCCTAATATCTAGGTTGCCGCTACACAACAAGGTGTTGTTCCATTTAAGGTTTTTAAAGCCTAATGCAGAAGGAGAGTTTGCCACAAGGTCGCTGCGATATATCGCGAATGCTCTGCCACAAGTTATCCCCCCCAACAAAGTGGCGGCACTCACTGATGAGTGGAACTCTCTCGTTTGTGAAACTTGTGACTGGGAGCTGTCTCCCAATGTGGTCACTCATTGGAGTGACGTGTTTGCACTAAAGACGCCAACTTGTGATCCCAAGTATCCAATGCTCGGAAAGCTTGTGAAGGCTCTTTTTGCACTCCCTCACGGAAACGCTGATTGCGAAAGAGGGTTCAGTGAGAACAAACATGCAGTCGAAAATCGAAGCTCATTGTCCATAACGAGCATCTCAAGCCTTCGTCAAACAAAGACATACATGAAGAGATACAGCGAAGATCCCACCAAGGTGCCACTTACTAAAGAGCTTTTGAGAGGTGTGGAAAATTCGTACAGGAGATATCGGCAACGAATAGACAAAGAAGAAGCATCACGATCCCTCAAGCGGAGACATGACGAAGCCTCAGGTGAAGTCTCTGAAACGAAGAAACTCACAGATGAGAAGTCCGGGCTCCAGTGCCGCCTGTCTTCTCTTAAAGCACTTCTACTGAGTGCACAAGAACTCATTAGCAAGGGTGTGGCAGTTAAGGACATGGACAAGGTGGAGAGTGGACACCTCCTGCTAAGTGATGTGAACTCTAAACTGCCCAAAGTACTCGAGCGCATAAAAGAAATTGACTCTGCTCTTCAAACTGTGAAAAAAGGGTGAACTTCAGTTGTTTCTAATGTACACAGATCCAGCTTAGTCACAACCCTTTTTTTTAACATGGAAGCCTGTGGGCTCTTCTAGTCAGTGTTTATGCTGCATATGTATTAGTGGCTGTGATATTTTTAAGACAATATATTTTTCCATCTAAAGTAATATAGATATAGCTTTGTATGTTAACTTGGTGTAGGGATTACTGTATTTTATGAACAGGGATTAAGAACATTTGTATTTAATGAAAACAGGTCAGCAAGGACTGCTTTGTTTTGAAACATGTTGTGGTACCTTAAATTTTTTTATGGAGACACGCAATGCACAACATTTTATGGAGTACATAAGGTTGCATTGCTCTTTAGTCGATGCTTACAGGGCAACTCCGCTTCATTTTTGATATTTAGAAAACTATGCAGCCCTCTTCAGTATCATATAGGAAGACCCCATGTCAAATATTACGATCTAATTCCGTCTATATATTTAATAAACTGGCCGGCAAACTTTCAAACGAGCCAAGTCGCCGAAATCTGCCAACTCTAGCGTGCGACGTGAGGCGCAATCGTCAGCGCAGTCAATGCGACGGGGTTGGAGCGGCCAACGTTGAACCACTACGCCAAAGGCATGACTACGTCATTCTCACGTTTTGGTTGTTTTACTTCTCGGAGCGAAATTGAACGATGACGTCATGAGTTTCTCCTCCCGGTGTTGGCTCTACGGCGTCCACGTGATCACCGTAACGCGGATGCGCTAGTTTGCGCTGCCCTGCGCGCTTATCGCAAGTCCGGTTTCTCCGCTCCCTCTCCTCTTTCGTGTTCTCCTTCCCTCTCCCCCGGGCCATCACCGTCCACGCCATGCGAAGCGACCTGCCCGCGTCGCGTGTCCTGTACCTCGCGCCTGCGAACGTCACAAGACCACGTGGTTCGACGTGACGTGGCCATGACTCTGAGGACACGGGACCAATGTTGCCTGACGCAACCGAAGTTTCGGTTTCGGTATCGGCTGATGTTTAAATTAAGATTACACAAATAATATTCAACATTTCGCGAATCCGAAGACGTAGAGCTGTTGAGTAGTACTTTGTGAAATGGAATCACATGTAAGCCTAAATTTTTCGGAATTGAGCGGAGTTGCTCCTTGAAGCTGCATATGCACGAGTGACTGTGGTATTCTAAAGATATAAATACACATTTTATCTTGCATCTGAATTTTTGTCAAAATGTCAGTAGCCTTGTATTTTGTTACTAAACTTGATATAGGGCTTTTAAGCAGTGATTGAATATCTGTATTCTTTATTAAACAAAACTGTTGTCAGCGAAGGCAGTTTATCTGACACCTTACAGTGGTATTGTTTTCTGGATACATGTTTACAATTGGTCTATTAGAAAGACGGTTTTGTACTGGCGTGGCCAGGTTGTGCTTCTAATTGTCGGGGCCTCCCATATGAAGTCTATCATGACTTGCCCTGCTGCCGGAATGGTTCTCAAAGCCTTTCCTTGCATAAATTGCCAATATTCCATATTTCAATGCAATAGAAATAGAAAGGTAGTATGCATGTTGCTTGAAAAAAAGTTTCTGGAAAGTATGCATAAATTTTTGCTACATTTTCACTTTTAGCAACAACAAATCACTTTGACACCTGTTTGACCTCCGTGACCTGCTCCAAAACCTACTTCTACGGCTACAAAACTTACTTTTGCTGATCCCGGTGAGCTGCTCTAAAGCGAGCCTTTTACTGCTCCAAAACTGCTCCAGCAATACGTAACCGAACGAA
>JAZHYW010070011.1:0-44499 GCA_037355805.1 Ixodes ricinus
ACCATCAGCAAGGAGAAATGTACTCCCACAGGTAGGTGCTTTCAAACATGGCGATGATCCTTCGCTGCTTGTTGACGCAAAGCCTTGAAGCATATGCTTCGTCCAGAAACTTGTAGAACTGTGTCACTGCACGTCCTGAAACTTTTTGCCTCAGTGTGATGTGTGCCTGCGGCTCTAGAAGTTCCATCTGAAGCTCTGGATCGACGTCATCGTCGGTGACCGAGAAGGGCAAGGAGAAAACTTCGAACTCCTTGAAGGGGCTGTTAATGTCTTTAAATCACTTCTTTTCAAATTCTTTTGCAGACTTCAGAAGCTCAGAAAAGATACCAGAAGATCCTTGATCCATGTGCCCCAGCGACTTCAGCGTTGAAAAGTGATCAAGCTTTTCAAGGTCCTATTTGCCGCCTGAGAGCTGCAGCTTGCCTTGAAATGCCCGGATGTCATTTTACATCGTGGTGATAATTTTCTGCTTCTCTTGAAGCCTAACATTGAGGATAATCTGCAGGTCATGTCAGTGAGTTATGCTGAGAGAAGAGCCACTTCTTCGCGTCTACAGCTCAGCGATGACCGTGCTCTTTAAGAAAGCGTCATCGCTCGCAGATAAAAAAATGTTTAAGAATTTTCCGGAAAAAGAAGAGGATGAGTGCGAGACCAGATGGCAGATAGTCGTGTGCAGTAGGAACGGCCTTTTATCGTTTATCGGCTCCGGCCAACTGCAGTTTATTTGTTACGAAAGTGTGCGGTACGGTACGAGGAACCAGCCGATACCAACATCGCGCAAGTGGTATGTGAATTTTCGCCTCTTTTGGGACTTCGAAAATTCGAGGCGAGCAAGCGTTGCTAGGCCTTAGGCTTAGCGCACGAGTACGGCCACCGGGGCGATCGCCCCCGGCGTTAGGCCTACCCGACGAGTACGAACAAGATGGCGTCGCCACCGACGATGGAGGTGTGCGAGAGCCCGGCAACCAAAGGCCTGCAGGCAACGATAGTCGGCAACGATGAAGGGAAGATGTACGTTCAAGTAGGAGGCCGCGACGCGACACCCGGCGAGTCGAGCGGATGGACCACGACGAGTAGAAGAATGCGCAAGGCCAAGGAGCTGCAAGGTGAGAGACCATCTTTCACCGCGGAACGGCAGTCGAGACCCAAGGAGAGAGTTAACTTTGTCAAGCGAGTTACCGAGAATATCAAGAAAGCAGCCCGTATGCCGGCGGCTATCCCCAGAGACGACCATAAGATCGTGATTAGGCCCAGGGGCGGCCTGAACGTAGCTCGAATCGAGACGCCGGTCGTCACGGACGCCATTATGGCGGCCGCGGGGACGGCGAAAGAATACCAGGGCGAAGACATGGTGTGCATCAATGCGGCGCAGAACATCTTAGTCGTGAGCACGCCGAGCGAGCAGAGAGCCGAAATTTACACTAAGATCAGGACCGTCGAATTCGGCAACATGGAATTTGAGGTTTCCGCCTACCGAACCGCGCCCGAAGGGACGGCGAAGGGAATCATCAGAGGTATCGCAATTGACGAATCGCCCGAAGACATAAATGAGGCGGTCGTGACAAAGTATAACCCAACGGCGCTAGAGGCGCACAGGATTGGAAATTCTACAGCGGTCATCGTCCTCTTTGAAGGACAGAGAGTGCCCCGGTACGTAAAATACCGAGCGGCACTGCTCAAGTGCGGGCTTTACAGGAAACATCATGAAGTGTGTAGATGTTGCGGAAAAGTCGGACACCGCATCGACGTATGTCCAACCCCGGAGACCAGAGTATGCTTCGCGTGCGGGGAGGCCAACCCCGACGCGGACCACGAGAAGGCATGCAAGCCAAGTTGCAAGCTATGTGGAGGAGCGCATCCGACGGCAGATAGAATTTGCAAGAACAAGTTCAAGGTCCCCTTCGTCGTCACGAAAAGACAATGGGAGCGCCGAGAGGAACGCGAACAGCAACAGCTCCAGAAGACAAGACCACCAATGACGTCATCGGACTTTCCACAGCTGCCGAGCAGGGAGAAAAGCGAGCGCAGCGAAAGCCAACGGCGCACCGACAGCCGCGAAAGACACAAGAGCCAGCAAAAACACCTGCCGCCGTCGCAGCAGGAAGACGGGAAGCTTAAGTGGTTGGCTGCAGTTAAGGGAAGCAAGTCGGAAGAAACGCCCCGCAGCAAGCAGCAGCCACCATGCCAACACCATAACACCGGAGAACCGCCCGTGACAAGGCGAGAAATATACGACATGATCAACGAAAACAACGAAAGGCTACTACAGAAGATGGAAGAGAAGATGGACGCAAGGATCGACAAACTACTAGAAGCAATAAGGGCGAGTCAAGCGCCACTGTCACTGCCGACCCCGCAACAGGAGCAAGAGGTGGAGCAGATACCCCGCCCATCCTCGAAGAAGAAAACCCCAGCAAAGCCACCCAAGAGGAAGGAGGAACCAGCCATCGCCGAAGAGGAGGCTACCAAAAGCAGCATCGAAAGCGACGAGGAACAGCCAAAGGAGCCCAGCAACAAAAAGAGGATTATCGAGAATACCAAAGAGAGAAAGCTCGTGGCCAGGCTCGACCGCATGGACAAAGAGCGGGAACAAATTGCACATTCGATGAAGGAAAAATTCAACAAGGTAGAGATGACGCTGGGAGAAATACAAAGCGGAATGCTACAACTACAAACGCAGATGCAAACGTTCCTGCAGAGTATGGAAGCCAAGATGCAGACATTCGTGCAGAACGCCCAAACCCAGATCACCACCCAAATACAGCAATTATGAACCCAACAGCGAAATCGAACGCCAAGCCAGACAAAAGGGCAGTAACAGACCAGCAGCCGGTCAGGGACCTCCTGATTTGGCAGTGGAATTGTAACGGCTATCACAATAAGAGGGCAACGCTAACACGGCACCTACAGGGAATGGAAAGGAAACCGGACGTCATTATGATTCAGGAAACACTATGCACTGACACACCCCAACTTCAAGGATACAGAGCACACGCCAAGGCGGCCAAGCCCCTAAACAAAAAAAGAAAAAGTTTGGAATACGCAAACCAACAGGCGGGGTGTGCACATTCGTCCGCAAGGGCATCGTATTCCTCGAGCACGAGCTGACCACCGGCGGCTGGACCGACAGCAGCGCGGTGGAGGTGATCGTTGGGAAGAAGAAGAGGAAAACAAGCGTGCTCGCGGTCAACGTGTACAGCAGCCCCAGACATAGAAAGCAAAAGTTCCGCACGCTCATGCAAAGAGCACTGCGTGCGACGAAGAAAGGCACGATCGTAATAGGGGTGACTTTAACGCACCACACTACGACTGGGGATACGATAAGACAACCGAAAAGGGGAGAGACCTATTGCAAGACGCCACGGACGCGGGGCTAACGCTAATCACGAACCCGGAGACCCCCACAAGAACGGGCACTTCGGTCGCCAGGGACACCACTCCCGGACCTGACGTTCGTCAAAATATATGGGAACGACACCGCAACGTGGAAAAACACCAAACACGACTTCGGCAGCGACCACATGGTCATAGAGATCCGGGTCCCGCTGGGGAACGGTGCAAGCCAAGAGAAACGAACACACAGATACACGAACTGGGAGGAGTTTCGGCGTCAGCTCCCAAGCCAGCATGGTAACATTGAAGATATAGAAGCGTGGTCGAAGGCGATAGTAGAAACGACCGAGGAGGTGACGACAGAGATAGAAACGGACGACGACATACACGAAATGGACAGCAGATTGGCCCACCTCATCGAGGCGAAGACTGCCCTCAAGAGAAGGTGGAACCAACAACGAACAAACAGAAGGCTCCGCAAAAAGATCGCGGAAATCAACAGGGAAATAGAGAAACACAGCAAGGAGCTCGGCCGGCAGCAGTGGGAGCAAACGTGCAGAGAGGCGGACGGCCAACTCCATCTGGGCAAGACGTGGCGACTGCTCCGGCACCTCCTCGACGACACCCAGACCAAGGGAGAACAACAGTACAAGCTCAGCAGAATTATACACAAGGCGGTAGCGGAGCACGGGGAAGCGGAGGTGAAGAGGAGACTCGACGCCAAATACCTCCCGGTTTCCCCAAAGGAAAAGCACCCAGAATACCAGGGGGCAGAGAACATCGAGGTTGACCAAGACATCGAGGAATGGGAGGTCCGAAACGCGATGCAAGACCTGAACAGGCGTTCGGCGTCGGGCCCGGACCGCGTCAGCAACAAAGCGCTCAGAAACTTGAACGACGCGGCGGTGACGGCACTGACGGCGTACTTCAATAAATGCTGGAGGGCCGGCAAGCTACCACGCCAGTGGAAGGAAGCCAAAACCATCCTCATTCCGAAACCAGGCAAGCCGCCCGACATCGAGAATCTACGCCCAATATCCTTAACATCGTGCGTGGGCAAACTGCTAGAGCACATCTTAATGACCAGATGGCAACAGTACCTCGAAGAGGCAGAGCTCTACCCGGATTCTCTCGTCGGCTTTCGAAGCAAGCTTGGAACGCAAGACGCCATGCTCCAACTCAAGAAGGAGATAGTAGACTACGAAACTCACACCAGCGACAACAGGGCAATACTGGGCCTGGACCTGCAGAGCGCCTTCGACAAAGTCCGGCACTCTGCGATCCTCGCCCAAGTGTCGCACCTGAACATGGGACAGAGATCTTACAATTACATTCGGGATTTCCTGACCGACCGCACGACTCACATCTGCGCCGGGGATCTCCAACTACCAGAGAAAACGCTCGGCAGCGAGGGGACACCACAAGGCGCGGTAATCTCTCCGCTGCTCTTCAACTTGGTCATGATCGAAGTCGCCAACCGGCTGCGGAGCGTCGATGGGGTACGCCACACGGTTTATGCCGACGATGTGACGCTGTGGGTCACCGGCGGCAGCGACGGCCACATAGAGAATACACTACAAGAAGCAGTAAAAACGATAGAGGACCAACTGAAGGGATCGGGGCTGGTGTGTTCCCCCGCAAAGTCGGAGCTGATGGTGATTCCACCCAGGGGAGCGAGCCGCAAGAAGCAAACTATCCGAGACTGCGATAAAATCCGCATACGAACGCAAGGGGGGCACATCATCCCCGAGGTAACCAAGATTAGAGTGCTGGGCATGATCATCGAACGCAGCAAAGTCAACGGGGCAACGGTCTCCAAGCTCGAAGCTAAGACCGGCACGGCACTGCGTCTCATACGCCGCGTCGCCAATAGAAGAAGCGGGATGAAGGAAGCAAGGCTCGTCAGACTGATTCAAGCCTTCGTGATCAGCCATATCACCTACGTCGCCGCCTTCCATAATTGGCGGCAGTGCGAGCGGAAGAAGATCGACGCGATGATCCGCAAAGCTTACAAATCAGCATTAGGACTCCTAGGATGCACGAGCACGCAGAAGCTCGAAGCCCTGGGACTCCACAATAGCCTGGAAGAGATCGCCGAGGCACAGCAGACGGCGCAGCTCACCAGACTGTCGGAAACCAGGACCGGCAGATCTATCCTCAAACAACTAGGCATCGGAGCCAAGGAAGACGACCACCGGATGCAGGAGCAGATACCGCGGGAGCTGGGCAAGCACATCGTCGTGAGCCCAATCCCGCGGAACATGACTCCCACATTCCATCAAGAAAGAAGAGAGGCGAGAGCCAAGGCGCTGATCGCGCTACACGCCAGCGATGAGGGAGCCGTGTTCGTGGACGCGGCCAGTTACAAGAACATCGGCGACGCCTTCAGCGTCAGCGTGATCGGAGCCAAAACGGGTGAGATCAGGCTGGCGGCCAGCGTGCGGACCACTGTGCCCAGCCAGGCAGAAGAAGTGGCGGTGGCCCTCGCCATCGCGGACCCCAGAACGAAGACGGTGTTGTGCGACTCGCGAACGGCAGTGCGCAACTTTGCGAAACAGCGAGTGTGCAGTGCGGCAGCGCGCATCCTGCGCAAGGCCGAAGTCAACGGAGTCATCACCAGAGCGGTGATAAAGTGGTTTCCCGCCCACGCGGGCACGGAAGTGGCGGGCTCGCTGGGGCTCACCAACCACAACGAGACGGCCAACTCCGTGGCGCGTGGACTCGCCGGCCGCGCCCCGGTAACGGCCGCCGCCGACGTGGTGGATCGCCCCGAGAAGGACACCATGGACGCTTACAACGAGGTAACCCTGTGGTACCGGTTAGCCAGAAGAACGATGGCCCTGCCCCACCCCCGTCTGACGCGGGAGGAGGCGGTGGTATTCCGCCAGTTACAGACTAACTCCGTGATAACCCCAGTGTTAGCAAAGCACCTGTGGCCGGAGGTATACGTAACAGACTTGTGCAGACTGTGCGGGAAGGAAAGGGCCACGTTGGCCCACATCCTGGAAGACTGCGAGTGCGCGAACGCGGACAACAGTGCAGACGTTCTCCCGCCCCTCATGGAGGAGGCGAAGAGATCCGAAGACTACGACGTCCAACACACGGCCATCCAGCAGATCCTAGCGGCACTCGAGAAGCAGCGACCGGACGGGATGGAAGCAGAAAGGGTTAATCCGAGTACGCTGAAGCCCGCCGCGAGCGGCTCTCCCCGCTAAGAAGACGTCCGGCCACGTCGCCCCAAGAACCCACCTGAGAGGGTGGGATGATAGGGGTTACTGCAGGAGACCCATTGAAGTTGCTCTCTCTCTCTCTCTCTCTTAAGAATTCTTCCCGTATTCTTCAGTGTGATACAAAAGCTCACCATGCTAGCCACCAACTGCCTGCAAAAGAGAGACGAACTGGCGGTTGTTTATAGTGCTCTTGAACAAATGGAAGTTCGACTGCGCCTAATAAAATATCTATGACGCTCTTCATTTGCAGTGACTTGCATGCACAGTGTCTCTTGATGAATAATGCAGTAAACCGGCAGCAAACTGCTTGGCGATGCCCAAGTTCCGCGAGTTTCTTCCTCAGTCGTCCGACAAGCACGCTCTTTGCTCTCCACCACTGGCGGCGTACCATATCAAGGTTGCAATTACTGCAGCTTATCCTGCGGCAATCCGGGGCGCTCAACAACTTTTTCGATGACGGAAATGGTGTCAACTAGGCCTGTGGCCATTCCCTTCATCGGCACGCGATCCAAGAGTTACTCCGTAACGTTTAAATCTTTGTATACGCCCTTGGCGAAAATGGCGCACTGAGCGTTTTCCGTGACGTCAGTGCTCTCGTCGACGTGCGATTGCAAATGCGTCGCATGCATGGCAGAGAATCATCAATGATTTTTCAATGCCGTCACTGATCTCGTAAACTCTTTCACCCACAGCGTTTGGCGAAAGGCTTATTTTCTCAAAGGTCTTCTTCATGATTGGGCATAGAGCGTCGGAGACTTCTAGCAGGCACTTTTTGATGAACAAGCCATCGCTGAACGGTTTTGAGGATTTGGCAGTAAGCTCAGAGACAATAAAGTCGCGCTCTTGCCGTTTCGTTCCTTGTCTGGTCGGCTTTCTGAAGCAGGTCTTTCTGCTTTCCCAGCGACTTCTTAAGTTGAAAAACCGCGTCCTTACGGGATTTTTCCAGCGAGCTCATCATACTTCTCGTCATGGCATGACTTGAAGTGTCGTCGGACGTTATACTGATTGGGCAGAGAAATGGCCTGCTGGCAAATCAAACACAACACTTTGTCCCGCGATTCTGTGATGTAGGAGAATTCTCATCGCCTCTTGAAACGGTCGCCTCTCGTCTTCAATTTTTGCGCTTCGTAGGTGGCTTTGCCAACGATATTGCAAAATCCACCACAGAACTTTGTTGTTTCCGTGAGAGCCGCTTAGCAAACCATAGCAATACTGAACGATATTCCAACGGAGCATGACACCAGCACCAATAAGTCGAATCATCGGGCGAACCAGTGAAGACCCGAAAATCTTTCCGAACAATTCTCCGTTTCACCTTACGTCCGGACGTTGCGAACTATCTTAGCCAATCCTACACTCTGAACGTAGACCGAGTTACGCGTTCTGCGCGTGGGTGTGCCCCCTCTCCAAGGTCACGTGCAACACACAGCCTTGGATTGGCTCCGATGGCTCGTAGCATCCGCTGCGCTCGGACGTAAGATGAAACGGAGTATACACGAACTCATCTCTGTGACGTCACGGCGCGGTGGTGGCGCGTCGGTCGAACCTCCGGTCTGGGGCTGTGGGCAGAAGTCCCCATGCCAGACGTGTATTCTTGCGTTGTTTTGAAAGGAACCAGACAAAAACCTGCCCTCTCGTCAAAACGCCGCGACTGGGGCCGTACCAAAAGTGTCGAGAAAGGTTTGAAGGTCAGTTTTCACGTGCTCGGTTCGTCCGAGAATCTATATATGTGCCGTGAAAAGGAAAAAGCAGACGCCGTCGGACAACGATTGCTTGGGCGGGAAGAACCTTGGGGTGAATTCACGGATACTTGTGGTCATCAGATTTATTTGTTTTGTTCCAACATGAACGCCAGAAAACCGTCAAGTCGTGCAGACCACCTGCGGACTACGTTCAGTGCGTTTCAAGTCTAAAACGGCCGCCTGATTGTTCGAACTGTCGTCTGCTCTTTCAAACGTTTTTGCTTGTCGTCTGCTCTCTTAGACGACGCCGGTCCGTAGACCAAATGTTGGCCCGGTACTTAGCGATAAGAAGTAAGTGCAGGCCCCAAAAGACTTAAATTTGAAGGTTGGTAAGCAGGCTCGATGTAAACAGTAGATACAAGGAGATGTTGATCATTGTTACCAGTGACCATCACCGACTTGTTATGCCTAATTCAGTTGGTCTGATTCTGCTTGCGATTTTCAGTATCGACGTCGACCATCTCGGCTACGGTTCACGCTTTGCAGCCCGAGCAGCGTCGCGACTGAAAATTCCGAGCGAAATCTCATCGTGCGAATCAGTGCTTCAGCGTGCATTCTGCGGCGTCCACGCGGAATGAATCGCCACATGTCACATTATTCAAGCGAAGTTTTGCGGTGTGACGAGCCCCGGTAATTTCGCTGACGCCGCTCAAGATAGTCAGACATCGCCAGGAAGACGTGGAACCAACAATTCGAACGCGAAATAGGACAGGGCAGAGGCGTCACAAGGGGGGGCGGGCGGGGAGAGGCGGTCCGCCCCGGGTGCAGCGCCTCAGGGGTGCGTCGCGGCGGGCCGCAGGCGGGCGGGGGGGGGGGGGCGGGGGGAGTCGCGGCGTGCCTACACGCGAGAGCGGGGGGGGCGGGGGTGTCGTAGCGTGCTACCGCCCCGGGTGCCCCTGACCCTCGTGACGCCACTGAGACAGGGGGGACCTCACACTGACGCCGGCAACATCGCATTTCAATGGTGTGTTTATGGGCGACGACGAGCCTCTTGCCCACACCCCTATCGCGCGTGCGCGGCGCCGGTGGCGTCCGCTAGGGGCGCTCCGGGCGCTCCGGTTTGTTTGTAAACATGAGAGTATCTGAATCATAACCTCTTTGGTTGCAGTGACATCACTATGTCCTTTTGGCACATTGTGTAAAGGCCCGTTCACACTCTTGCGACCGAGTTCGACCGAGAGAGACCAAACCGGTTCTTAAGCGCACTTGCGATCTCTCAGGACCAGCTCGGCTGCAGCGGAGCTGGTCCTAAGAGATCGCAGAGACAACAAACTGGTGGTCGCTCTCGGTCGAGACTCGGTAGCAGGAGTGGGAACGGACCTGAACTGTTATCTAGGTAGAGCACCCCCAAACCAGAAATGAGGGGCAAGACCCGAAACATGGTTTTTTTCCCCCTGGCTTATCTTTTTCTCCAGAGTTGATACAAAGATTCACGAAAATAATCCTGGAGAAGGAGAGCAAGGAGGGACAAAGGACAAACACAAAGGACCAGGCGGATTTTTTCGGTCGCGCACCTGTCACCGTGCTGTGTTTGGAGCTTTGTGTTTGTCCTTTGTCCCCCTTGTTCTCCTTCTTAGAGGATTATTTTCGAGATTCTTGTCCAGCTCGTTGCACCTTTGTAGACTGCATTGTTATTATTCAAAGATGGATACAGTTGAGGAAAGAAAAGGGGATGGGGGGGAGGTGGGGGGCACAGACTGCAACTCGAGGCTGCGCCGCTATCAAGAGCTACGCGGGCCGCATGCGGCTCGCTGTTTATTTATAACAAGACAAGTAAAGGGAATTCCATTCTGCTTGCCTGTCTACAGAAATTACGGCCTCTATTTGCACTACCTACTTGCAGCTGTTTTTTTTTGTGTAAAGAACAAGACGTTTTATCTTGCCCCATTTCTGAAGCGACTGTCTTCTAAAGTTAATATGTTTATGGTCACTACCCAAGATCTTGGAGCCCTTTTCATCTATTTTCATCACCTTTATTTGCTATAAATCCCGTGTGATATCAAGGTGTAATCTGTTGTAGAGTGTGATCTGCCTGATCTCCATGTTAGAATGCTGTCGCAATTCCCACTAGTATTGCATAAGACTACTGGGGATTCTTGTGGTCTCCTTTCCCGATGGCTGCGATAACGGCCGCAGGTCGGAACACTCGACCTCCTTCTGCCGTGAGCTCCGGCCTGTTCGGGAGGGCGGAGGAGCCGCGCTGGCTTGGGGGCCCTCCTCTCATCACTCTCTCCCGGGGGCACCTTTTCCGTTCCCCTGCTCGGGTGCGTATCACTGCTGACAGTCGGGGAGGTTTCGCCTCTTTCGGAGAAAGGGGACTCGATCCGGTGACCGCTGAAAGAGATAGAGACGTGTGTCGGCTGACTTCTCCGATGCTTCCCCGATCTTGGCTTTCCGAAACCCCGCGTCTTGCAGGTAAAAACCTTTTCTTATCTTGCCGGCGCAGGGGGGCATTTTGGATGGCAGACATTGTTGGTCTCCTTAGAAGAGTATTATAATAAATACTCTTTAACTCTGTCCTTACTCTATAGCGTGTCTTTTCTTCCGCTGTATTCGAGAGAGTGAGACAAGGTAGACGATCGTTGGCACCGACGGAGGTGGTTTATCGAACCGACCCGCGGTCATGTAGCCCTAAACGTCGTGTATATTGCTGCGGAGATGTGGGGACCGCGCTCACTAGGTTCGACGTCTCCTGTGAGATCGCCGCAACTGTTGAGATAACCCTTTGGCTACCCTATCGGTACCTGTGTTGGTAGCGAAAAATCCCACTGAACTAAATCGTGTCTCTTACACATTCCCACTAGCACATATGCCTCCTATCGATTCCGTAAATCTACCTAGGCCCCCTACGTGAGCATTTATATATATCCCGCTATAATTATTTCATGATCTTTTCCTAACTTCTTAACACCTGTAGATGTACGTTCTAAAATACTTGTTTTCTTCTTAAGCATTCGCTCCTGTCCGTAACACGTCGAACCATGGCGAGCAGCTCTGCTCGCCGTCGAAGGCCCGAAGCTGAACTTTGGGCCTTTTTGTAGAACACCCTCGACTTCAACCCGAAGAGTAGTACCTGCCACCAAACCGCGACGTTGTCCAGCTTTCCTCTCCCTCCGTGGTAGCTTCAGCCCCACCCTTTGCTCCCAAAGCTAGCAAAAAGCGCCGAAAAAATGCGGGACACAGGCGAAGAGGAAAACAGACAAGGCACACTCTCAACTGAAGTTTGTTGAAAATTCACACGTTATATAGCCGCAAAAACCCCGTTTACCCCATCTCGCTCAGCTCGCGATTCAAAAAATTCAAAACTCATTCGTAGATAAGAATAAGGGACGTGTCACATATGCACTTCTTCTCCCTGGTCCTAATTTTCAAACGCCTCGTGTAATTCCCGCGACACTTTATCTCTGTACCTTGCCAAAATCTTAGTGTCATTGAAGGCCAGAGGGTGCACGAGCATCTATTGCAATAAATTGCAAGGTGCCCCGAAGGCGTCGTTCCTGTAGAGGCAGCGTGCTAAAAGATTAAAGGTAATCAGAAATCAAACAGCGATAGACCGAATTCGAGGCCTGTTGTAATTCCATATTTGCACAATGTCACGCACAATCTAAAAAGGAAGCCCAGCGCCAACAATGTACCAGTAGTTTTTTCAGCGCCCGACAAGATGGCGCGACCTAATTAGCTGCACAGAAAAAATTCCCCACAGCCGTCTTCAGATCCGTGCACTACCAAACACCGAAATAAGTACGTCAGATACGCCACTGGCGTCGTCTATGAAATTCCCATGAAGCGTGTGAGATGACATACGTGCGCCAGACGGGCAGGTGCGGCAATGATCGCACCCGCGAGCACGCTGCCTCTACAAGAACGACGCCTTTCGGGGCACCTTGCAATTTATCGCAATAGATGCTCGTGCACCCCGGACTAAAATTTTGGCACGGTACAAAGATAAAGAATTAGGACCAGGGAGAAGAAATGTTTAAGTGACACGTCCCTTTCCTTATCTACGAGATGAGTTTGAATTTCTGAAACGGGGGCTGAGCAGATGGGATAAACGGGGTTTTTGTGGCTATAAGAGCGATGACGAATTTTTCAATAAACTTCAGTTGAGAGTGCGCCTTGTCCTGTTTCCTTCGTCTGTGTCCCTGTATTTTTTCGGCGCTTTTTGCCTGCAATGAACCAACTGGCCCAACTGGCTAATGAGCAACGGCGGTGGCGGCAGTACACTAACTTCGGGCAAACTGCATTGCCTTGTGGCAAATGTGCATGCACGTGCCGAGACAATCTGTGTTTACCGCACTCAGGACAGTCGTGTCGTCTTTGCAGCTTACCTGTAGGGGTAGCCATGCGCTTTGGAGCGGAAGATGGAGAGAAGGAAGCTTGATGAAGACGTGACATCGGGAGTAGTCCCACAACAGCCATTACTGGAAAGACGAGAAGATCGTCAGTGCCGCCGCCGCAGCGAGAAACGAGTTCAACACGTCAAAAGCCTAACATTGAAGTACTCTGGTCAATGAGAGCTTAGGAATCGCAGGACGTGGCTTATTCTACTTACGCGGTTCAACCTTTGGCATTCTCACTGACTAAGCAGCCTCGCTGGCTTCGGTGTAATAATAGGAATGTTCGGCAGTCGTCGAGCCCCGCATTTCTGCCAGTGACTAGATCACTGCGAATTTGAAATCTCTCTTGTGAAACCAGGCGCGTCGCTTCAAAGGCATTGTAGCACCTATTCAAACTTGAATTTCGAGGGAACTAAAGAAACATTAATTTAAGACGTCAACAGTACAAAAAATACATAGCACACGCAAAGTTTTATTTGAATAGTTGAATTAGAAGGATCGTGTACGCTTCAATGTGTACTCGTTTTATTTTAACCTTTGCACGTGTACCGAAGAGGACGCGATGGCAGTCCGAGTTGGTGGGCGGAAGCTCCTGCGAGACTTCGAGTGGCAGTAGACGCTTCGCTTCAAGAGATGTCATCACTTCCAAGCCTGTTCCGGAGCGTGCGACAGCTATAGGGGAGCGTGCCGCTCCGCTTTGACAGCTGGTTGGCACCGCCTACCAGTGACGGCATCCACGTTACAGATCGCATAGCGAGGCGCCGCCCGCTCCGACCTATTCTAATGCACCCACCACGACTTGAGCGCGTATGTGCCTCCCTGCGGCTAGTAGGTGTGCATAGTAGCCGTGGATGACTTGTTGGGCGGGTCTTTTGAGGGGCGAGAGCTCCTTAGGGGCGCCGCCATGTCCGTCTGTCCGTCCCGTCCAAGCGGTCGGCGTGGCCCGGCGTCAGGTTGCTCGTGCCTCTGCTCGTGGGATCACGTGCTCAGCGAGGACGTGAGCACATGCTCACGTGCTCGTGTAGAAGCAGAACAAAATAAGAAGAAAAGGAGTATAAAAAAATTACGAGGCTCAGTGAGCTCACGCGCTCGTGTAAGGCAAAAATAAGAAAATAAAAAAGATGAAAAAATGATGAAAAAAAAATGTTGAAATCTGTTTGAGCAGCGATAGGACGAGTAGGGGCTCTGAGATGTGGTAGTAACTCAAGACCTGGGGTTTCTGTCATAAATGAAACGTTGCATGTAGCCGCTCAACGTCTATACCAGGAGATGGGCGCTCGCGGTCAAATGCGTATATAATCACGTTAAACTTTGCATAACATTGGCCTCAACGTTTATAGAATACGAGAGAGGGCGCTGCGGTCAAATGCTCAAATGCGTATATAACCAACGTTCCATACCACGCATTCTCTTTCTGACATGGATGAAAACGAACGAAAGGCTCGGCATGCTCCGGCTACAGCATCTACGCGGACAAGCACCACACAGAGCTTCGCCCCAACCAACGTCATTCACCACGTGGAGATGCGGTCATTTTTTCTTTGGCCTTACTCATCATTTGCCAAGTGCCTCCATCTCTTATCATGTGGTTTTGACACTTGTTTCAATAGGAAACCACAAAACAAGTGTCAGACGGCAGGATAGATGATAAGCACGTAGCACTCCCTCGCATGCGTTTCTTGGTAAAGATTGTGGTTGCATAGGCTGTTCCGGCAAGTAGAGTTCCCTGCATATCTGCGGATTATCCGCAAGATATCCGCGGTAAACCGGCGGATTGCGGATCGGGATGCGGATGTCAGGCCGGCGGATGCGGATATCCGCGGATTCGAATCTCCAATTTTTGCCCGGTGGCATTCAATCCGTCAACTGACATTTCATCTACAGATCGTTCCGTCGACATGCGACGTTTGATCGAAAGCGCTTCCCAGTGTTCGTTTCATCAGAAAAACCTGAGATGTTTCGTCGCACACAAACCTGTTATTTTCCGTAACTAACTTTTTTGGCGTCTTGCCTGGATTACAAGGGGGAGGGGGATGGTTTGGTTAAGCACGCTTTAGTGAATCGCGCGCTAGCTTTAGCGGCTTAGTGAAGAAATACGTTGTCGACAAAACGTCGCAGGGGCATGTGCCCACAAAACGTACGGTGTCGACGAACCATGTGTCCATGAAGCGTATGTCGAAGAAAAGTTGTCCACGAAGCGTATTTCCAAAAAACACGCTTCGAAGAAACGATAGGAATCCTAAAAAAGATCTGATTTTTACTGAAGATCGCTTCAGTAAGTGCATTTTATCTCGTCAAAAATGCTATGTATAGAAAAAAGAAAAAAAAAGTTAGGAATGCAGGGCATCAATCGTCCCGAGGAAGCCAGTTCTTTGGCAGGGAAAGAGCGGAAAACTTTTCTCCAGGCAAAGAAAACCTCGAGCACGAACAAGTCAACAGTAAGTAGAACAAAGCGCCTCCCCCGTCCGCATGAAGAGTGGTGTGGTCACTTGACTACCAAAAACAGATGATGTGCTTCGACAGCAGATGCGACCCTGTGGCGTCACGGTTTCCAAGTCTCGGAATCAGCGGCTGCACGCTTTAGGCAGCCCGTAAGTTTCCTCGTTTCATTTTTGTATGCTCAGAGTTGCTGTCAGCGAAAGTCTGGTGGATTTCATATTCGTCCGGTTACGACGCCGGAGACGCCAGCAATGCCAGTGGCTGCCGCGCGCCTTCTCCGTAGCCGTCCCAAGCGAAAAAAAAAAAAAGTTTTAATATATGCCATCTGGGCGCCTGCATGCCGCGATCTTTATCGAACAACACGTTAGTCGGTCCGATTAGGCCTTGGACTCTGACTTAGCGGCGCATCTGCCCGCTGGATGACACGAAACACCGTGAGATGCGAGGCGGCCGCATACGCTCGGTAACATCACAGAAATGATTTTGTCTTCCTACCACTGCTTCTCCTACCTCATTCCAACTTTTTTTTATATGACCTTTTTTTTTTTAGGGCGTTTAGTCTTCAGGGGAGAGTTAAGCGGACACAGTGTGAAAGTTTACGATTTTGCTGTGCGGCGGGGAAGAACCGCGGTCGGCGTGATTTCTGCTGATTTTGCTAATTTAAATGTAATCCTAACCTCTGGTGGACTGGTTAGCAAGAACATCTGACGTGGTTCCCCATTTTGCGGATGCGGTTCGAATCACGGATACAATGCGGATGCGGATCCGGATACGGTTACAATAATGTAAAAAATCTGCGGATGCGGTTCGGATGCGGATACGCAAAGTCTGCGGATGCGGATCCGGATGCGGATACTCAAACTGTTATCCGCACAGGACTCTAATCATTTACCGGGGCCTTATCGCTTATCATGTGGTTTTGACACTTGTTTCAATAAGAAAACCACAAAACAAGTGTCAAAACCGCAGGATAGATGATAAGCACGTAGCACTCCCTGCATGCGTTTCTTGGTAAAGATTGTGGTTGTATAGGCTGCCGCGGCAACGGCAGCGTCAGAAGTCTTTCATCATATAAAAAAATTTTGGTACAGTGCATTTACTTTTTATTTGTCAATCATTTGGCATAGACCAGGGTGGCCAAGCTGCAGCTCTTTGCAAGTTAAAGTGCGGCTCGCGGCTCCCTAGTATACCTAACATCGCCCCCTCTCCCCCCCCCTTTTCCCGCCTCCCTCCCGGTCACACAAGCACTTTTCCAAGAAGAGAAAAGGAACGCGTTTTAAATAGAAAGACAGGTTGCTGGTTCGGTCTTGTGCTACTGCTACCATACGTACAGTTGGACTGCTTTTGACTTGGATAGATCTAAAATAGTTCAAGTTTCATTTATTGGTCTAAAAAAAATTGCAGTGGCTTAGCTCGGCTATGCCAGGCATATACGTAGCGTAAGCTTAGGTTCAGCTGGTTATTCTTAGCTTTCCTGGTTGTCTAGGATTAGCTTGATTATCATGCTTACTGCTGCTTCAATGACACACACACGGTATACGCATTATGTGAGGTACTTTGGGATCCGGTGAGCTGTGCGCCGTGTTGTTATGTATCAAGCAACCAAGCTGCCGCCCAGAACAACCGGACAGCGCGAGCCATGATCTTGAGCGGGTGCATGCGCGCGGCGCGTGCATCGGGGACTGACCTAGGCGCCATACCAGTCCTGCCCGTTCCGTCACTGCTCCTCGCGCATGCGCAGCACGGCTCTCCAGGAGCCACGCGAAACTGCTCAACCTCGGCCAGTGTAGCTTATGCTACAAAAGTTTGGAACACCCCACGCCCCCCTTTTTTTTCGTTTCTGCCTTTTCTCTTTTAGGCGGCTCCTGGAAGTTTAGTGGTTTTGTTTGTGGCTCTTAGTCTGGGTCAGCCTGGCCACCCCTGGTATAGACCATTTTGCTGTTTACAAACATGAACTGCCGCATGCATACCAAGCGACTTCCGGTCGCACCGTTTTTGCAAGCCTGTTGAGCTTTCTTATGTCACCAGTGCTAGAAAGCATAAATGCTAGACGGACAACAAAGTTGGAGATTTAACGAGGGCCTTTGGTTGTACAATATTACATCTTGGAGGAGGCAAGTTGGTTTACAAGAATACTCAAAACATTTTAACAGATTATCGCACTCCTTCGTCCTTTTGGCATTCACCTGGAGAATTGGAGGTTAAACGTTTCATCTACATTCCAAGCCGTAGTGTCAAGGTGGCCTCGTTACTATGGCAACGCGTCGATCATTATTTTCATAAACCGGAAGTTCTCTGGGACGGCAAAGACTGAACACCACCTGGTGGCGTTTGCCATAAAAAGGGCCTATAGTGCAGTGGGCAATCGTTGCAGGTGATACCACAGCTTCACTGTCCAACCACGTTCACAGCGTGGATTGGTGCCTTTTCTCAATCTTTCTCCGGAGTAAAGGTTTAGCAAGTTGACGCTCGAAACCTACCCCTGTCCATCATTGCTCTGGACGTGTTTTCCGTCATGTGACCAACACGAGTTACATGAAGCTCGGGTTTAATAGTGTGCCCTGCAGTTGTAAGCTGCAACAACGGCAACACACCACCAAGTTTTTCGTTTATCTGTGCTGGATGATGCCTGAAGAGATTTGTGTGTTTGACACTCCGGAAATCACTACGGGACGACATTCACCAGTGCCAGTAATTGAAAAGAATCAGCAGAAGTATTTTTCGTTCCTCTTATTATCAGATTGCTCTTCGCTCGCTGGCGGATCGAGTAGACGTACCTGCGATCGAGATGATCGTGGCGCTTTTCGATGGCGCATGGAGGGAATTTGTATTCTCGATTTCCGGGCCTTGCATAAAAAGTTAGCGCCAACTGTGGCCTTGAACGTTTGTATGTCGATGTTCTTAGGCAAGCTGACATAGATTAGAAAGTTTGCTGCTGCGCAGGCTATCTATGCCAGTGTGGCCGTGGTCTATGCGAAATCCTTCTGCTAGCAGCCGCACCGTGGCACCACCGTCTCGGTGCACGCTTTCCGCAGCTTCTGCTTGGCCCCTTTCTACGGGGCACACATTCTTTTTAGGTCTTAAAATTCAGAGGAACAGCATAGAAGAATTTCAGGTGAGTCACTCGATCGCAACATTCGCACGTTTTGACAAGTTTCGGGAAGTTCAAGCTCGTTAGAACGACTGACTGTTCTCAAACTGGGTTTCCAGGCACCCAGGGGTTCTCCAAAATACCGTAGGGACTCCTCGATGTTGTATGTACCCTCAAAAATCCCTGCTCCCAATCGCAGTGTTCTTCCAAATTAAGCCTTAATTTAGAGGACCCGAACTGTCTACCGACGCATATCCACGCGTTAAACTCTCCCTGGCGTGGGCGTCATTGTTTATGAAGTATGCAGGCGTCTGCGCTGCTTTAGAGGAATGCTGGTCTTTAACTTTTTGTTTTGATTTTTCACTTATCGTACTGACATTTAGTATATTGATGTATTTCTCAGTGGTGATTTCAAATATGCAATTAGATTTCAGATAGCTTTACTAGATCCTGAGTTATCAATAAATTTGTAATTTTAATTAGGTCCTCTTTACGGATCGTTAGCATAAAATTCTTCAGAATATATCAGAAGTTTTGTAGAATTGCATTCACCAAAACATGTTTTGTGCAGTGATGCTATTTTAAGCCTGATATAATGATATTACATTCGTAAAAAAGATTTGCAATCAATTTGCACAAAACAGGAAGCTATATCTTTTTGAGACTAATTAATTAAAATTATTGTATGAGCAACAAAAATAGCATCACCGCACAAAGCATGTCTTGGTGAATGCAATTCTATAAAAATTTCGGATATATTCTGAAGAATTTTACGCTAACGACCCGTAAGGAGGACCTAATTAAAATTACAAATTTATTGATAACTCAGGAACTAGTAAAACTATCTGAAAACTAATTGCGTATTTAAAATCACCACTCAGAAATACATCAGTATACTAAATTCCAGTACGATAAATGAAAAATAAAAAGAAAACAGTTAAAGACCAGCTTCTTCCTTACTGGACCAATACTGTGACCAGGAGGAGTTTGTCGGTTAGTAGTCGAGAGAGATGGGCATTCCTCAAGATTGAAAAATTTGGGAGGCCTCAAGACCCCGAAATACTCACTTTTGCGCTTCTTTGGGTCACCCTTCGACTCTGCGGCGTCGTTCATGAGAATCATGCCGAAGACGACAGCAACGTCTGGAGTGACGTCCGTCAAGGAATATGGCACGCCCTCGTGGCACAATGACCACAGGGTCATTTCATGCAATTTTTTCAACTCTGAGATATGTATGAAACAATTAATTTGAATAAAAAAAACCTCTAAACTGCCAAAAAAAATATATTTTTGAAAAAAAATAATTTTATTTTTGCTGATATCATGCTCTAAATTTCTGGAATTTGCATAAAACCTTTGAAGTTGAGAAAAACATCATAAAAAAACGGTTGCTTACCACATAAATTTAGGTGGGTGCCTAATTACCTAATATGCCCTATGTTACATTAAAGAAGAGACTTTATGAGATTTCTTTGCTTTTTTTGTCAACCTGCATTTGAGGTTCAGATCACATACTTCCGTCTTTGTTCTCTTACAATTAATAATTGAAGTGCTTGTATTAAATTTTGAAAGCCTCGTTTCATTGCATTTTAATTAAACAACAAAATCTCCAGCTTACGCAGAAACGGCCATATTCAGAGCAAGCAGAAGCACTGGGGTCCTGGAACTTTCGAAATAGCCAAAACTTCAATACCCCTTATCTGCTCAACATATCAAAAAATTAAAGTACTTTTTGTTGTTGCTGAGAAGTCATGCTTTTAAAGATGAGCCTCTCCGGCCATGCCTCCAGGCGCTCGCCTCGTAGGCGATGCATGGCGGCGTTCGCCAACGCGGCGTCAACGGTGTGAGACGCCGCCGCGAGGTCTCCAACGCTTTCCTGAAAACACGTTTTTTTCAGTTGAAGTGGACGTTATCCTGAGTTCCATGCATCCGTATCCTCTTTACGTTACATAGTGATACTGGCATCTTAATCTTACTCTACTTCTGCACAGGTAACTGCTGACGAACGCAGGCCTGCATCGTCTACTTCCCGAGTTTGGGAATGCGTACTGCGCGTCGGCATCGTCTTTCGTATGTCCAGATATAAAAGCAATTCAGACCGGATAGCTCTTCCCCGATGAAAAATGATAACAATGATGTCGCTTCCCCATTGAACTTAAATGTATTCGGATAGAACTAAGATGTACTGAAGTTTGTTGTCGCATCCACAAAGGACGCGCTGCCGAGATAGTGACGACGTCATGGAAACGACTACGTCACTCTTCTAAGCATCATTGTGGGCAGGGCTTGTAGCACTCCTTTTGCATGTAATATTAAAATTGAGAAGAAAACGTTCAGCCTTTCCAGTCTCGTGAAGAAGGAAGACCAGCGGAGCTGTACTCGATACACTGCCGCAACGCGCACGTGCCCGATTCTTCGTCGTCGTCTGTTTTTCACGCTGTTTCCTACGGTGAATTCCCACCAACGCGCCCAACTATCCATTCTTCTATTATAGCTGGAAAGGTTGCCACCATTTACGAGCGACGGCGGAAACCATACTTGTTGTGTGCTTGCCGCCGTCGCTGATGGATGGCGGTAGCTGTCCAGGTAGGTTTGTGTCGACATACACGGACACGATCTTGGGGAACCTAGCCCTTAACAGCTCCGCTTTAAAAATGCAAAAACTGGTCACTAAATAGTTATCTAAGAAACTGTTACCCTTTTGCAAATTCTGTTAATCGGTCAGGTCTCTGATAGTAGTTAGCATTAATACTGCAATTGCCACATGAGCCATGAAACCATTAATTAAACAATTAATCGAAAATTTCTTGAAAAAAACGGCTCACCATGACGGTTACTACCTCATGTAATGTCCACCGAGCCTGACGCTCTGATGGAAAAGACGGCACCCATGTAACTTTCACCTCTCATGAAACACACTTAATATAAAATTACTTGTGAGCTCAGAATTAGAGACATGTTCTGCTGGCCTTCAGTGTATACCGAGTCTAAAATACTGCACATGAACGGAACCTCAGGGGTGCAAGGCATCCGTCGCAATGAGTGAATTGCTTTTTCCATCATTACGCTGCTTTTGGTAGCACTACCTATTCAATAATTTCTCAGCAACAACAAAAAGTACTTTTCTGATTTTGTGATATGTTGAACAGATGAGCTGAATTGAACTTTTGGCAATTTCGAAAGTTCCAGGCACTGTTGCCCACATTGCTTTTAGAGCGATAGCATTACGAACAACACTTTGCAGATATTTCGACCTTGTCTCCAGTCATCGCCGCTATGCAAAAGCCCCTCTCCACTTTTGGCGCGAGGCCAGGAAAGAGGGTTTTCCCGTCGGCCGCCCCGCCATCCCACCAGTTACGGTGCTACGAAAGGAGTCTTCCATGTCGTCTGCTTGAAAACTTGTTTTCAAACATCACTCGCATTGTGCGAAACCCCACTTTGGCAGTATCCAGTTGCTGCGTGTAATGTTAGATCATTTTAGAAACTTCGATCGCGCTTACACTTATTTCACGAATCCATGACGCCAACCACGACGGCTACCAGAATTAACCACGTTGCACCTCCATCCTCAGGTACGTGACAGCACCATCTCAACCGCATTGCGCGATTGTGCATCTATCGCTTTTGTTTCTCCACACATTGTGGGCCAAAAATACACCTTTTTTTATGGGTCTCGATATGACCGTTTGTGCATAAACTGGAGATTTTTACATTTAATTAAAACTCAACAATGCGAGGCATTGAAAATATAATTCAAGCAATTCAATTATTAGTCTTAAGAGAACAAAGTAAAAGAGTATTGTAGCTAACACCTAAATGCAAGTTGACTGAAAAAAAGAAATCTTATAAAGTCTCTTTTTCTGGACTCAAAATGGCATCTTTCAATATTTGCATTTTAATGTAATATAGCGCTATTATTAAGCGCTTAGGCGCCCAGCTAAATTTATGTGGTAAGACACCATTTTTTTACAATGTTTTTCTTAACTGCGTAGGTTTTATGCAAATTCCAGAAATTTAAAGCATAGTACTATTCAAATAAATAAAATTCATTTTTTCGCAAAAAAATACTTTTCTTGGAGGTCGAAGGTTTCTTATTTAAATTAATTTTATCATACATAACCCAGACAGGAAAAAATTGCCGCGTCTCCTTTGTCATGGAATGACCCCACAGGAATGTGACTGCAGCAAATAGTCGAGAAAGTCAATCACGAACTTGCTTCGATTGAAATTGTGGTGTCAGTCGTGCAGGGACAGGTTTAAGCCTGCACATTTTTGCAGGAAAAAATTTCACAGGGTAAATCCACACTTTTTGCCAGACACCTCTGACGAACATTTCAGCTATAGTTCCAGGCGAAGCCGATGTCGCATGATACGAGCGCGCATGCCTGGTGAGGGATGTTGAAAGCCCGGAGCTCACCCTCATAGCCTCTGCTACGCTCGCGCCCAAAGTGGAACAGAGCTTAGCGACAGCCACTGACAGAATGAGAATGACGGGGCATCTCTCCCGGATGCCCAGCCTGCGTAAGTTGTCTTCCGTCATACTTTGAGCGAGCGTGCAAGTTCGTGGCTCACGAGACGTCGAAGCATTGCCCAAGGCAGAAAGCTTGCACCGGGGGCAGTGCAAGCTTTTCCTGTTAGTGACTACAGCCAAGGGCGACGGTTCTTCTGGCTTCTTTTCAAGCAGCCAAATTGGTTGGTGCCACCCCGTGAATAGACATGCAAGATGCAAGAAAAAGGATACTGAGGGCAATCACGATGTAGGTCTCGACGATCAGCTGGCCTCCGCTGCTGCTGTGAATGTAGGCCTGCAAATGAAAGGGCGCAGGGTTAGCTGTCGTCTTCCAGAATTGAGGTCTTATTCAGCGTATGAAAATCTCAAAGCTTCGAGCATCCCAACCCTTTGGGAAATGGATGATGCTATTTCCAGGGGTGGAAGCGAGCTTTATCTTTTTGTTGAAGGTGTGGGAGCAGCAATGGCTGCCCCTTTAGAGCAGCAATGGTGCCCCTTTAGAGCAGCAATGGTGCCCCTTTGGAGCAGCAAAAGTTCCGCTTTGGAGCGGCTTAGGAGCCACAAAAGCAAAGTTTTGTAGCAGTACAAGTAAACCTGGGAGATGGTCACCCAGGACAAAGTTGGAACTCATAAGTAATGAATGTAACAGAATACTTCTAAGCAGTATTTACTAAAAGTACACAAGAGAAAGGTGCCTATAGAGAAGGCTATGGTACCATCTTACGTCGGCGACAAAAGGGTCACTGCCCCCAAAGCAGCGCGTTGCCTCCGTTTTTATGCACGCAGCACATTCACGAATGTCCCGAACCTGAACACGTGATGACAGCCACGAATGGGCTGAACTTTTCAGAAAAGAAAAGATTAAGAAGCAAAAAAATTAAAGACATTTACAACTTCCTGTTACGCCGATTTAGAGCGCAGCATTTGAGGAGGAGGAGGGGATGGTATGCCCCTCCTCCTCATCCATACCTTCTCCTCCTCCTTCGTCTCCTTTCACGCGTGTCGTCACGCGATGGTTCGGTGAAGTCACGTGACGTTTCGGTACGTGATTTTCACCAAAACGTCACGGTGATGTTTCAGCACGGTGATGTTTCGGCGCGGTGCATTATGGGACATTTCCCATAATGCAACGCGCGGTTACGTTGCTGCCGCTCAAGCCGGAAACGGGCGCCTAAGAGCTGCGCTCTAAAAGAACCTGGTCCACGTGGGCTCAAACCCTTTTGATTCTTGTGGCAGCATTGTGCGTTCCCAACTCTGCTAGGGAAGTGGCAGTAACCTAGTTTGTTTTCAGTTTGATACTAAAGGACCATATGATTTTTGCATTACGCATGTAATAACAAAAGCGGCTAAAGACTCCAATTATTTGTTAAATCTTTTTAGAGCGCAGCTCTTAGGCGGTTGTTTCAGGCTTGAGTGGCGTTGCTGTAACCACACGGTGCATTATGGGAAACGTCCCATAATGCAACGCGCGGGTCTCACTTGTGACCCGCACGTTGCATTATGGGACGTTTGCATTCGGGGAGGAGGAGGAAGAGGGAGGAGGAAGAGGAAGTGGTGGTGGAGGGCGGGAGGTGGAGGACGTGAGGAGGAGAAAGGAGGAGGAATAGAGGGAGGAGGAGGGGCAATGCCAGCTACCCATTGTGCAGGCAAGCGAGAGGAGGAGGAGGAGGAAAGGAGGAGGGGGAGCAGAGGATAAGGGGTGAGGCATGGAAGGAGAGGAGGGGAGAAGGAGAGGTACGGAAGAGGAGGAGGGGCATACCCTCCCCTCAGTACCCCTCCTCTCCCCTCCTCCTCCTCAAGAGCTGCACTCTAATTCGACGTTACAGAAAGTTGTAAACGTCCTTCATGTTTTAGTAAGTCACATGTATTTTTGTTTAATGTGAAAGCATTAACTGTCTCATGGAGCGAGCTGACGTTATCAGTTTGAAGCGCAAAAACGGCAGATAGTTTCCTTCGGTTCCATTGGCTGCGCGCGTCGATGGGGCTCCCGTTGGTTGCTACACTCGTCAAATTTCCACGACCGCTCACCCCATGGCGCTGCGTGTCCATCAGCGCGCCGTTGCTACCCTGGGCACGGAGCGTCCAAGGTCACCATGCCCAGGGGAGCACACGCGCTGACCGGCAACGAAGAGTATGCAGCAGAGGAAAAAGGGAGCGGACGAGCGGCTTGCATGCTTTCACATTCACAACTAATAATTTGTATCGTGTTCTAGACGAGTTTTTTTTTTGTGTTGTTTTGTTTCCCGTTTAGCTGCTGATATCCATGCCTAGACCATCACCTCTTGTACTGCTCTCAATCCTATGCCACATAGGGAGCAATGCATTTTGCTTCTGTCGCCCTAGCTGTAAAGGCCGATAGGACACACTTAAATTTAAAAAATTAAAAAGAAACACACAGCAACTTATTTGCCACGGTTATTGTTCTTCTAAGTCAATTTCAAATCGCAGAAATTCTGATCGCTCAGCTTGTAAATGTAATAAACACTAGAGTGCATCTTAAAAAGGTTTCCTTCTAGCTCGTTTATCGACGCCATAAAGCAAGTGAGGCAAGCAAGTGGAGGACCTAACAAAAGCTCCGGAAAACTAAATGACAGCATTCGAACACGGATCACAATCATGTGAATATGAAATGAGTATTCTTGGGGCTTGAATGTTGTCCATACTTATTATTACGGATTCAACGAATCCTTAAATAAAAAATAAAAAAACAGCAATTCATTTGTCGTGGTTATTGTTCTTAGAGTTCAACTCCGAATTGCAGAAATTCTCACCGCTCAGCTTGCAAATGTAATAAACACCGGAGCACATCTTAAAAAAGGTTTCCTTGTAGCCTGTTTAACGACGCCATAAAACAAGTGAGGCAAGCAAGTGGAGAACCTAACAAAGGCTCCGGAAAACCAAATGACAGCATTCGAACACGAATCAGCAATCATGTGAATATGAAATGAGTATTCTTGGGGCTTGAATGTTGCACATACTTATTATTACAGATTCTGCGTATCCTTGACTGATGAACAACTTACGAGAAGCTATAAAATATACGTGGATATGCTATTGTTTCATTGGCTGAATATTCCAAAGGTTTCCACGATCGAAGAAGCCCATTGTTCATGAACGAATAACTACACACAATAAGGAACGTGGAAAAACAGACGAAAGTCCAGTTTCGATGATGCTTGCCAAGAAGGTTTTCCTCGTCTTGTTCGTTCTGCTAGCGGGGGATAGCGAATGCTATGCTCAAGATAGCGACATGAAGCTCGCCCGAGCCCAGAACCATTTTGCCTTCCAGCTTCTCAAAGAACTGTCCAGCGAAAAGCCGGAATCGAACATCTTCTTCTCTCCGACAAGCATCTCCGTCGCACTCGCAATGGTCTACGCCGGCGCCAGGGGCAAGTCCGAAACGGAACTTTCCACTGCTCTCGGCCACACCGCAGCGGGACTGTCCAGCAGAGAATCTATACTGGAGTCTTACAAAAGATTCTGGCAGAACAGCAGACTGATGACAATGTAAGCTTGATGATAGCCAATGCAGTCTTTGTGCAGAAGAACCTGAAAGTCCTCGAAAGTTACCAGAAGGAGCTCGTTGACACCTTTGCGGCAATGTTCCGGTCGGTGGACGTTGGGGCAGAAAAGTCTGCCATGGAATCCGAGGTTAACGAGTGGGTGAAGAACAAGACCAGAGGCAAGATCTCGGGCTTTGAAATTCCTGCAGACACCGTAATGGCGCTCCTCAATGCCATTTACTTCAAGGGGCTATGGAAGACCCCTTTCGAACCCAAATATACATCCCCCTTCCTTTTTACAACAAAGGATCTCAAGAGGTTAAGGTAGAAACCATGACGAGACGCGGTATGGTACCAATCACTTATGAACCTGATTTTGCAGCCATAGAACTGTCTTACAAAGGGGACAGACACTGCATGGTAATCGTGCTTCCACATGAAAAAAGGAACTTCCCAAACTACGAGACGCCATGACGGTCAAGAGCATAGAAAAAATCCAGGGCAGTTTGGAAAACGACACTGTCAGGGTTCAGCTTCCTAAGTTCGACTTGAAAACGGAGTACGGCCTCATCCCTGCCTTGAAGAAGTTGGGTGTGCGTTCAATCTTCTCTGACGCCGATCTGTCGGGAATCACTGGTGACGGAGAGCTGAGGGTAACCGAGGTCCAGCACAAGGCAGCCATCGAGGTCAACGAAGAAGGCACGGTTGCTGGCGCCGCAACAGAAGTGGGAGGTGGAAGAACGCTTCCAACATCTTTCACCGTGAATAGACCTTTCCTCTTCTACATCCGCGAGAAGGCAACCGGCCGTGTGCTATTTTTGGGAGAAGTGCACGAACTCCCAGCCGCTAAGGTGAAACCCGCCCTTCGTTAGTGCGATTCTGACCCAACAGATGGCAATGGGGTCGCCTTCCAGACCCATGCACGAACGCAATAAATCGTGCGTGGTGGATTCTTGATACAGTGTGGTATTTTTCTTTCTCCTGAAATTGACATCCCTGGCCGTTCACTTCTTTCTCGATGCACGAGCTTTCTGGGGAACGCGGCCCCGCTGCACCTGTTCTCGCGCAAAGGAGCAGCTGCCTACGCTATGAGCTCGCGTCTCCAGGATATGTGGTCCGAACAAAATGTGAAAATCGTCCTGATCTAATGGTGACTCTTTTAATCATAGTCCTCTAGTCTTTAACCACAGCGCAAAGGCAGCTGTGGTCCATTTGCAGCCTCGCGCTTGGTCTTTTCGAATCTCTGGCTCGCTCACTGCAGAAATTCAGGCATCTGACACCCACATGTCTGGCGCCATTTCTGTTTCTCGACGTGGCATTCCAAGTGGCACATGACGACAAGTGCAAATCGAGCTATTCTTGAACACATGTCGCCATTTGTGTTTAATATTAGAAAACTGCAACCTGCCGTAACTGAATGGGAAAAGTTTGCGATTGAATACTGAACTTCACTTGTAATCTATCAATATGCAGTTTCTGCATATCGATCGATTTGCAGAAACTGCATATCTATTAAAGTATGAAGCATGAAGATGCTTCATACTTCAATGTCTCGTTATTTTCGTTAGTTGACGTGATTCCGTTTTCATTGCACGAAAAAATAATAGTATTTTAAACTTTATTTTTTATTTAAACTTTGCATTTTCTGTACAGCTCATTGCTTACTAGTTTTAATTCACAATATCCAGCAGACCGCTCATGTAAATTATCGTGGACATTAAGACGTTATAAGTCGAGAAAACAACTGTTCGATATCAGAAACTGTGGTCTATTAGAAGTTAAATAATGAACTAACAACTAAGAATAAATGTAATATCGAGACATTATAGCATTGTTAAGAAATAGTTATTTAATCTAAAATTAACTTCATGACTGTAGAATACATGAAAAGAAAGTTATAAATCGCCAAAAATGAAGCCATACGGTATGCATGGTGGGGTTGCACCTTAAATAAAAAGCACTCTGTTGTTTGTGGGCTTACGAAAATATTTGATATAACAGTATCATGTTGTTCAGCAATAGTAAAAGAAATTACCTACGTTAAAGGGCAACTCCGCTCAATTCCGAAAAATTTAGGCTTACATGTGATTCCATTTCACAAAGCACTACTAAACAGCTCTACGTCTTCGAATTCGCGAAATGGGAAATATTATTTGTGTAATCTTAATTTAAACATCACCTGATACCGAAACCGAAACTTCGGTTGCGTCAGGCAACATTGGCCTCGTGTCCTCAGAGTCATGGCCACGTCACGTCGAACCACGTGGTCTTGTGACGTTCGGGGGGCGAGGAACAGGACACGCGACGCGGGCAGGTCGCTTCGGATGGCGTGGACGGTGATGGCCCGGGGGAGAGGGGGAAGGGGAGAACACGAAAGAGGAGAGGGGGAGCGGAGAAACAGGACTCGATAAGCGCGCAGGGCAGCGCAAACTAGCACATCCGCGTTATGGTGATCACGTGGACGCCCTTGAGCCAACACCGGGAGGAGAAACTCATGACGTCATCGTTCAATTTCGCTCTGAGAAGTAAAAACAAACAAAACGCGAGAATGACGTAGTCATGCCTTTGGCGTAGTGGGTCAACGTTGGCCGCTCCAACTCCGTCGCATTGACTGCGCTGACGATTGCGCCTCACGCCGCACGCTAGACTTGGCAGATTTCGGCGACTTGGCTCATTTGAAAGTTTGCTGGCCAGTTTATTAAATATATAGACGGAACTAGATCGTAATATTTGACATGGGGTCTTCCTATATGATACTGAAGAGGGCTGCATAGTTTTCTAAATATCAAAAATGAAGCGGAGTTGCCCTGTAAAGCGCAACCCCGCTCAAATCAGAAAATTTCAGGATAATGACTGATTTTACATTAAAAGGCACTAACAAAAGGCACCATGTCATATGCTTCGCAAAAAATGGGATATATAATATGTTAGATCTTACATTAAAAATGAGCAGAGATCTAAATTGAAACTTCGGCTCCGTCTGGCAACACTGGCCTCGGGCTGCCAAAAACATGCTATCACGTGGAACGAGATGTCACATGATCCTTTATGCAACGACAGGTGGGATTAGGGGTTATATACGCATTTGAGCATTTGACCGCAGCGCCCCCTCGTCTATAAACGTTGAGCCAATGCATGCAAAGTTTAACGCGATTATATACGCATTTGACCGCAGCGCCCTCTCCTGTATAGACGTTGAGAGGCTACGTGCAACATTTCATCCATGACATCCCCAGCTCTCGAGTTACTACCACATCTCAGAGCCCATACTCGTCCCGCAGTCGTGGCCGAGTGGTTAAGGCGATGGACTAGAAATCCATTGGGGTCTCCCCGCACAGGTTCGAATCCTGTCAACTGCGCAAACATATTTTTTCATAATTTTCTTTTTTTTTTTGCTCTACACGAGCACGTGCTCGTGAGCTCACGAGCAGGAGCACGAGCACTGGACGCCAGACAGATGGACGGACGGACAGACGGACATGGCTAGCCCCTAAGGAGCTTCGCCCCTAAAACAATTGGGGCTCCAATCCACGCTGTGAAGGTGGTTGGTCAGCGAAGCTGTGGTATCACCTGCAACGATTGCCTACTGCACTATTCCGCCGCCGGTCGCAGCACGCCGCCACTGGTCGTATTGCCGTTTCTTTTCCCTTTGCCGTTCCTAGCATATTCACTCTGCTCCTCGGGAGTCCTAACTATGCGTGGCCTATTCATCGCGGTGCTGCAGCAACAATGAATTCAGTTGCTATACTTCGTTTCATCTTTTGTCTAAGCGCAGCGGATGTTACGAGCCATCAGAGCCAATCGGAGGCCATGTGAGTGTCACGTGACCATAGAGAGGGGCACAGCGACGCGCGGAAAGCGTATTACTGGCCACGTCCACAGAACAGGATTGGCTAAGATAGCTCGTAGCATCCGCTGCGTCCGGACGTAAGGTGAAAGAGGGATAGGCGGGTTCTTCTTTTATGTTTGAAAGGCTAGTGATGTCACCCCCACGTCGCAAGCTGCCGTCGCCCCGGCAGCTTGGGCAACAGTAACCTTCACCAGGAACGTATGCGGTGAGCGCTACATACTTTGCACTGTTTTCAGGAGCTCTTTATCATTCATTACATGGTTAGGATGCTTGTTTTGGGCTTATTCTTTATTGAAACGAATGTTGTACTGTGTGTTGTATGCGTGCTGTTTGTACTTTTCGCTTCAATCTTATGAAGTCTTTTTTTCCGTGAGAACGCCGACGCGAAAACACACGCGGGGAGAAGAAACGTGCTTCGCATTGTTGGCAGGTGCCGTTATCATCCATTATGCACTTTGCACTTCACACGAAGGCTTCATGACGTCAAACCCTTTCGAAGCAGCTGCAAACCTAATCTTTACCGGAACGCGTGGGAGGGTGTTCCTATTGTTCACATGCGCATTATCATCCATCATGTGGTTATGATGCTTGTTTTGTTGATGCTTGTTTTGTGGTTTTGTTTATTGAGATGGATACTGAACTGTATGCTGTATGCCTGATTTCAAAGGAGATATGCTGTTCTGCCTTCAATTGTTCGCCGGGAGTATTTTGCTGACAACGCCAACGACACAAAGCTTTCCTTTGCTGGCAGAGGTATACAGCTTTGCTGTAAAACTTGCAGCAACCGGACAACGGTATGGTGCCTTCAGCCATGAACTCCTCGTGGCTTACCTTACCGTCAAGCACTTCAGATTCTTCCTGCAAGGACGATCGTTTGTGATCTTTTCAGATCACAAGCCCCTGACCAATGCCTTCAAATCGTCTAAGGCCACATGCTCTGCCAGAGAGACACGACACTTGGCATACCTAACTGAATTTCCTACCGACATTCAGCATATCAAAGGCGTCCCCAACATCCCCGCCGACACCCTCAGCTGCGTCTCCGCAGTTCAGTATCGCGGTTGTGACCTTCGACAACTCCCTGAGCTACAGAAGAGTGACGAAGAGCTCCGCAACCTTCGCTCTTCCCCAGCCTCCTCCCTCCATCTCGAGGATGTTACCTTCTTCGACTTGGGCACAAACATCGTTTGCGACGTCTACCCGGCATCCGGATGCAAACGGCCTTATCTGCCCTTACTACTTCGGCGTCAGATCTTCCACAGTCGTCATGCTCTCTCTCACCCAAGCATCCGCACTTCTCAAAATCTAATTTTGGAACGATTTGTCTGGCCTGGCATGAACGCCGATGTCTGCACGTGGTCACGAACATGCACTGCTGGTCAGCAGAGCAAGGTCACCTGGCACACCAACACGTTTCTGGCAAAATTTGCACTCCCGGACACCCGCTTTGCCACTATCCACGTGGACCTCATCGGACCCCTATCGCCATCGCAGGGCTACCAATACCTCCTAACCATTATCGACAGGTTCACGCGGTGGCTGTAGGTTTGTCCCATCACAGACATCAATCCCGAGACTGTCGCCTCCGCGCTTCTGTCCACCCGGATCGCCCGCTTTGGAGTTCCCGCCGAAATTGTGACCGATCGCGGATGTCAATTTGAATCGGTCCTTTTACGAAGCTTGGCAACTCTTCTTGGCATCGCTCAACTGAAGACCACTGCCTACCACCCGCAGGCAAATGGCTTAGTCGAGCGGTTCCATCGAAACCTCAAATCCTCACTCATGGCCCACGCCACACCAGATAAATGGGCCACGTCTCTACCCATGGTCCTCCTAGGGTTGCGCGCAGCCAGAAAGGAAGACCTCGGATGTGCCGCATCGCGTTTAGTTTATCGCACATCGCTGCGCCTCCTAGCTGAATTGGTCAGCCCTACCATTTCCACCCACAGCGGCCCCATAATGGCTGCAGGATTGCCTTACGTGGAGAATTTAACCCGTCTGCTCGGTGACGTTTGCGCTACACCGACGCGGACACGCCAGAGCAAGCCTCCCTTCTTCCATCAGGACCTGCACAAAAGCGGCTACGTTTTTTGCGCGTCGACAGCGTCCGCTGTTTGCTCCAGCCCACCTCGTCGTGGCACGCAGCAAGAAAACATTCACGCTGCGGGTTAATGGCCGTGGCTCGGTCGTATGTCGACTGTTTCAAGCTGGCATTTGTTGAGAGCAATACGATCGCTCAACCGGCTGATCTTCCCACCGTGCAAGCTACCTCGAGCTCCACAGTAGCACCCGCGACCCGCATCAAACACTCCACGACGGTTCACTGGGACGATTCCGTCTCCAAAAGGCGTCTATGCGGCGACAGCCACGGTTGGAGGAAGAAGAGGATCGCGTGGGAATAATAAGCTGAATCAGTTCGATCTTGGATTTCATCAGCGGTAGTCGCCTTTTGTCAGTCTTTCCACAGATGAAAATAGCCACTTGACGTTTTAATAGCATGTTAAACTTTTTTGACAAAGTCGACGAGAGTCGTCTACTTTGACATTGACATGACCATATCGGTTCAGAATTATCTAAACGAACAGCACACACTAAACCACAGTGGCCAGTAGACTACTCCAATAAATCTAGGAACAAAGAAGTAAGCTTTTTCAGCCAGTTTTGGCGCAACATTTGCGCTTGGGAGCAGGATGGCGCAACGAAAGCGGATTGGCGCACAATGCCGCAGTTCTTCCACCCCTGGGCGTTTTCAGATAAGATCGAACAACCATGTCCGGTGACCATTTTTAATTTTGATGAAAAAAAATATATTTTGCTGGCTTTATGCCCAGAAAAATAAAACCAATCCTTGTTTTTAGAGAAAAAAAATTTTTTTCCAAAAACAAGGATACATTTTTATGTATCTAGTTTTCTACGCGTTGTGCGGCCCTCCACGGCCGCGGATCTATTGGCGCTCACAGGCGGCGCAGGTTCAGGTTCTGCCGCGCCCTACTTCCTATGTCATGTTACCACCAAGGTTGTAGTCTGATCTATTTGCAAAGTCGATCCGGTTGCTTCCTTTATGTCGCGTAGACGGAAACGCTATACGCGGGCTGTTGAAACAGATATCGCGAAGTATGCAAGGTATATGTACAGATGGTAGCGAAACTTGGGCCAAAACACGGTACAAAACCAATTGCCAGCGACACCAACCTGGAGGGTCACGTGGTTACGGTGCGTTTGAAGCGCGACTAGGAGAAGTTATGGCAAACTATATACAAATAAAATTGTATTAAATTAAATTATAGTAAGTTGTATTTTTAAATTTTGTATATTATTGTTAGTTATCTGAAGTAAGGTTTACTGCGCTCGAAAAAAGCAGAAATAGCTTTTTTACTAATAATATACTAACTTGTTCTTAGCGCCCTCTGAACTCCACAAGCAACAAGGCTGGCTTGTAATAGCGATAATTTGCAGAGCCCTCGTGCTGTGTGAAGGGGCCGGTTTTTGACGTCCGTCTGCTTGCTGTTTCTCAGGACTCCACGTGATTTTTGAATTGTTCTACCGGTACTTTACGCAGTTTGAAAAGTTTTGTTCGCTCAGCATGATCACCCCTGTTACGTGCGCGGGAGCGTAACGTCAGAGTGATATAGGATCAGTCGCTTTCGTGCGGTTGGACGCTACTACGTCCGACGGGCTCAACGTACTTTGTGACAATGAGCTCCGCACGTTATGCAACGAGACGTTGCTCCGTAGAAGAACGCCGAAGAGACGTCCGCGCGGCTGGCGTCTCGCTGCATCGGTTTCCTATCGACACTGGAAGGTAAGATTCTGTTATTGTCAGTGAGATGCCTGCTGTGTTGTGTTATGTTATGCCATGCCCCCTTGTAAAGTATTTTCCTATCTGTTGTTAGTTTTCATGAATCTATCAAGGTTGGCGGGATGTGCACAATGACAAATAACAAGGCTACACTCGGCCCACTACTGCACTGCCTGGAGGCTTAGCGTGCTTCTACTAGAAATGTTTAGCTTTGAATTCGCTGTGACTTTTCAGCATTGTTTGCGCTTATTACGAAAGCGGCCAGGATAATCGAATTTACCTGAACCACTTTGGCCCTCAGGAGTATGGGGTCATAGTCATCGACGCTCTAATCAATACGTTAGTATGTTATCAAACTTTTTGCTGTTCTTGGTTTTAAAAAAACTTGTACAACTTGACAAGGAATGCAAGTTCTTTTTGGCTAGCATTTACATATTTCTGAACATTCGTAGAGTTTACTGATCTGGGTCATTTATCACTTTGCAGCATCAAACAAAGGCCGCCGCATCGGCAAGAGAAAGACGGACACACTGAGAGTCAAGGTACGACAGATCCAACAACGAAACAAGAGGCTGCAAAGAAGGCTACAACGGCAGCGTCTGATGAGGACTGTTGCTGAAGTAGTTGAGAGTATCCGCGTTCATGTGCCTCCAGCCGTCGCTGCACTCGTTGAGGCCCAGCTTAGGATGAGGGATGTAAGCCGGTTCGGTCGAGGATGGTGCAGCCAGAACAAGGCTTTGGCTTTGGGCCTCTTTTTCATGGCCCAAAAGGCTATAACTTTTGTAGGCGACTGCGTAGGTTGTCATCAGTCCGATCACTGCAGCTGTGGCTTCAGTACGTTTCATTGAGAGTTGGATTTTACCCCGACATTTTCGAGCGGGTAAAGAGGCGAGCAACTTCCTTTTCACGAGCCGATCGGGCCAGCAGCATAGTCTTTGATGAAATGCACATTAAAAAAGAGGTCTCAAACAACCCCTCATCTGACAGGTTCGAAGGACTTGAAGAGCATAATAATGTTGTGCAAGGTGCAAAGCTGTCGAACAAGGCGCTCGTGTTCATGGCAAAAGGAATCCGAACACCATGGAAGCAGCCACTTGGCTACTGTTTTGCTCATAAGGGCACGACTACCAATGTCCTACAGGATCGTCTTTTCCAGTGCTACAGCTTCCTTGTGGATGTTGGTGTGGAGCCAGTAGCTGTGGTATGTGATCAGGGGAGTCATAACGTCTCTCTTTTTCATGCCTTGTAATTTTCGAGAAGCCTTACATAAATATCAATGGCAAACCTCTCTTCTTCCTTTTTGATGCTCTGCACATGCTGAAGTGCCTCAGAAACATGTTATTTAAGTATGACTTCAAAGTTTGTGATCACGTAGTGAAAAGCTCGTACATAAAGGAAACTTATGAAAAGGACCGGACAGTTTTTGAGATCCGTTCTATGCCCAAGCTGAACGATAAGCACTTTAATCTGACGTTCTGCTCAAAGATGTCGGTGAAACTAGCGGCCCAAGTGTTTAGCAACCACTGTGCTGCTGCAATGTATGCTTTTCTAACGTTCCAGCAATTGCGAGCTGCTGCTATTCACACAGCGAGATTCATTGAAAAAATCGGCCGTCTCTTTGACAACCGAAATAGCTCGCACAAATTTTCCAAGCCACCCTTTGCCTCTGCAATGCATAATGGCTCTGTCCTTGAGGAGTTTTTCAAAGAGTTCATTGGGGTTTTTGAAAACCTGCAAGTACTCGGATGTAGAAGGCAGCGAAACTGCATGCGCGGCTTGTGCTTGACAATGAGGTCTCTGAGGATGCTCTGCGATCACCTCACAGTTAATTATGGTTTTACCTAGCTTTTAACCCGCCACTTGAACCAGGATGCACTTGAAAACACCTTCGCTATCATACGTTCAAATTCTGGCGCAAACGCAAACTCTTCTTCTCGTCAGTTTTAAGCTGCGTTCAGGCATCTTTTGATTATCAACTGTTCAAGTTGACTGAAAAATCAAACTGCGCTGAGGACATGATGTCCCTCCACCTCTGCTCCTCCACCCTTGGGAGGCTCAGTTTTTGTTAGCGCGGCAAACGATTCGCCCTTAAACTACCCTTCGGCCATGGTAGAAAACAACATGGTTTATTTTGCTGGGTCTCTTGCGACAAGATTTTTGAAGGTTCATTCTTGTGTCGGGACATCTCAGAGATATGAGCTGAAGAGAGAAAATGCATGTTTTTCTGACGGAAACTAAGTGCTACTGTATTTGAGTGTAAAAGGCGCTGCTGACTAGGACTTTGGAAACCTGTCAGTTCCCTTCCCTTCTTTCACATCATTCGTTGAGGCTTGTGAGCGTGTTTTCGAGGCGAGCATCAACAACCTCATTTCAAAGGAGGGCATAGGGAGTACTCTTTGTGTACTTTTTTATCAGGATGTCCAAACGTCTCTTGCTGTGTGTAATTACAATGTGTATGACAATTTGTTTTCTCTGTTTGCTAGAGTCATGCTACACTGGTTTGCACGAAAAAAACAAGCAACACTGAACTCGTTGATGCATCAGCAAAGTGTAAAGCTAAGCATCAAGTGCAGAGGCCAAACACGTGAGACCACACAGAGTACATTTTCAAAGCAGTATATTTGCTTTTCTAGCCTATCGCATGTTGTAAAATACTTTCTTTTCGTGGGCTCCATATTTCGCATTGTGTCTCTTTCGATAAAATCTGGCAGGCGCAAAATTTCGCGATCTAGAGCGATATTTAATGTTTTCATATTTATGGATGACTCATTTTTTGTGATTTTTATCAAATTGAGAAATTCTCCAAAATAGGTTATCGCGAAAATTAAGGTGCTTACAGTGTTTTTTGGCTACAGACTGCTCATGTGGTTTTGTCACTGATTCAAACCTGTGGATTTAAGGTCCGAAAAGCACTGGCCTATGTCACGCAGCGTACTGCAGGGCTCCAAAATAATTTATGCGTGCACGGAAGGCTCCAGAGTACGCAGCACCATCGTACGCAAGTTAAAAAGTTTTCTGGATGATGGTACCTTGCCCAAGAACGGCAAAAACCGCTGTTATTTTTTATGCGTCTTTTAAAGTGTTGAACACAGCTTTCCTCGAAACAGTTTAAAAGGTGTGATATTGATGGCTGTTTATAAACTGATAATGCCCACACAACAGGCAGCCAATTGTACAGTGTGTTATGTGTTATCCTGTCATAATGTGCCTTACGTATTGTTCTACTAGTTTTCTCCTACCTTAAAAGTATATACCGATTATATGCTTCTGATGAGTGTTCTGGTTGAGTGGTTGTAAGCAGTTGTATGTGAATAAAATGTTAGTGCAACATTGGAATTGCATTAGAATTACTGTTGTGTCTTTAACGCTAACACACTCGAGCAACGCTATTGTTATTCACTTTTTTCGTGAGGTCAGTCACCTTTAAGCCGCACCCATATTTCCGAAAAAGCTGAAGAAAAAAGCAAAACGCGGTTCTTTCAAGGTAGTTCTGTGGGATGAAAAAAAAAGATTCTCGAAGCGAACTGCCTAAAACAGGCGGCTGCGTACAAGAATGAACGATTTGCGCGCAGAATTAAGTGTCCAAACGAGGTGGTGTAGATTCAACATAACGAAAAAACAAATGAAAAAAAAGAACGAACCCAAGACTGCAGGCAAGAAGGACGACACACTAAAAAAGTTTCAAACATAGCTTGGCACAGCTTTGTTTGAAACTTTTTTATTTAGTGTGACTAAAAAGCTTTGTTTGAGACTTTTTAGAAACCCTGACTCCAGGCAAAAAGGACGATCGTCCTTTTTTTTCTGCAGTCCCAGTTTCTAAAAGGTCTCAAACAAAGCTTTTAAGTCACACTAAACGATCGTCCTTTTTGCCTGCAGTCCCGGTTTCTTGTTATATTCAATTTTCGCGCCGAAAAGCACACCAAAGTGACGTCACGTTTTTCCCCGGAAGTGACGTCACTTCCTGTGTATTTTGTTGTTCCGCCGGAAGTGCTATCACGACACATAGATGGCGCTAACGAAGCCCCATGAGCCGCCATTTTTCCGACACGTGGGCTTCTATGGAAGCTTCGCTACCATATGTACATACACCGTGAAGTATGTTACAGCGTGGCGCACCTCGATCGCTCCGGCCAATGGGCATTTTCGGGTCGGTTGTACAAAAATCTATTAGGAATGTTCCCTTCAAAACTACCGTACACCTCTGTGCTGTCAATTCGTCTTTTCCTGACCACCCTGTAGCATTTTACATGTTTTGATAATAATGAAATTGTGAAGAACGGGTATGTGCACGCCCATTTATGGCAACCGCGTTAGGGTCAATTTGGCTATGTTTCTCGCTTTATAACTTAAAGAGCACACAAATATTGCATCATGTTTTTACAGACTCTGTTAGTACATAGTATAAACGTTCATTTCAGAGAGTTTAAAGAAAATTAAAGATGGCCTACTTTTTTAAATGATTTTCAAAATAATGCATTTTTAGTTAAATGCCCCTATGTGAGCAATTCTTGTAAAATTCTACCGCTAACTAGGACAAATTTATTTTATGCAAAGATGAAATATAAACAGGGCAACATGCTGGCAAAGTTTGAAGACCTTAGCTTTTATAGATACGGAGAAGAATATTCTTTAATCCAGAGCCTTATTGCGCAATCAGCCGTGTTTGCGATTTTTTTTCTCAAAATAACTACCCTAATACTCGGTGATCAATAGTTTTCGTCAATCCTTCCTATACCTAATTTGTCAGTGAATATTTCAAGACCGGTAGCCAGAACAGTTTTTTGAGGAAGCCGCCCGAAATGTCAACATCGCGCGATACGCAAAAAGCGCACGAGGCAGAGAGGTGCTTACAAATTTTTTTCGCAGACAAAACTTTGTTCAGAAAACAAGGATTGGTTTTATACTTCTGGGCATAAAGTTAGCAAAATATATTTTTTCATCAAAATTAAAAATGGTCACCGGACATGGTTGTCCGATCTTATCTGAAAACGCCCCCTGCATTTTTTAAAGATCAACTTGGCCCAACTTGGCCCAAATGCTATACAGAACAGTCATGCACATTGAAAACATAAAACCTTTGTATGAAGTAAAAGGTGTCGGAGTTAGCGAGCCGTTGAGACCTCGGGCTAGTTTCGACTTTTTGCCTGTCGATGAAATGTCGAGTGAACGTGGTCCGCGCTGCGTCTTGTGCATGAACGGGGGTCCACGGATGTGGTTCCACATCTGGCCAGACGTCATTGCAAACACGATGCACTGCGGCGAAAAAGGATAACGGGAGACAGTCAGAACACCAGAAGAAGAACACGGTGCTTTACTCAAAAAGCATGGCAGATGCTTTGATAAAGCCCTACAAATGTGGGGTAGAGAACAGTAGAAAACCAGATCAAATATACCACGAGAATTGCACAACAACGATCATTCCACGCTTGCCAAAAAAGCGATAAGGAGTTGTGTAAGAATACACGTTCTAGATGCAGTAAACTTTCGTTAGTTCGACCTCGGTTAATTCGACGTTTCGTTTAATTCGATCGTGTTCAAAAGTCCCGGCGAGCGCCCATACATTTCTATGGGAGGAAAAGTTCGATAGTTTGAACTCGGGAAGACTCCGCATCGGATAAGTCGTCCCTACCGAATGCGCTCCGGCTCACATTGCACGGCACCACGGCAGAAAAACCACCAACGTACGGCGAAACAAGGGCCATTTGCTGCAAAGCCGAACGTGCGCAAATATGCGCCTGCTTCTCTACGCCATTGAAATGGACCGTAGCGAATGACACGAGCCAGTGCAACCAATCTGGCGTGGAGTAGCGCGTAGAACATAGCACGTGGTCGGGCGCGCACGAGCCAACGCGCGCTCTTTTGAAGCGTTTTTTTTCTGTAGCATCGTGTGTGCTCCATCTTGCGCACCCAAAAACGTAAATTCTCTTTTAGGTTCCTTTTTTCTTTTTGTCGTTGACGGTTTGGCTGCTTGGCGCCAAAGTCGGCTTGAAGCTTTCTCAGCGAGCGCTCTCAAAGCGATTCTCTGAGCATCATGTGTGGTCCATCTGCGCGTCAGAAAACGCAAATTCTCTTTTCCTTTTTTGTCGCAAAGCCCACTTTGGCGCGGCGCCAAAGTCAGCTTGTAAAACTTACTTTTTCCTTCCTTTTTTCTTTTTTTGTAGGGCGCGATTTTTTTGGGACGTGACGTTTCTTACGTTGCTCTTCGAAGTCTGATTTTGGTCACGCGTTTTAAGCGCAGACGGCAGCAGACCATCCGTGAGTACTTTGGACAATAAAAGGAAGTTTAATTTTTACCGTTTTTCTGTCCTTTTTTTAATTCGATCATTCGGATAATTCGACCAAAGTTCAAGGTCCTGTCGGGGTCGAATTAACGAAAGTTTACTGTATCTCAACTAAGAAGTGACGCTTAGTCAACGTCGTAAATCATCGAGTACTGTTCCTTTTGCAGAGTCAAGGCCTCTGAAAGGGTTAGAATCTCCGGGCTAAATACGCTTCACATCCTAATTCCACTTATGCCTAGTCAATAAACATGCACAAGTGCATGAATACATTAGAGTGTAATTAGCATTCTTCATAGAAAAGCTAATTTATACGAAATATCTTTCGTACATCAGTTTTCTAACTAGAATTATCAACACCTGATATGCCTTTGTATTCCAAGTTTAGAACAACTTTTCTTTAAACACTAGCGTAGAGGTCAGATAAGTTTATCGTGCAGGTGCAGGCACTTGAAGTAATGATACAGTCAAAATACTCATCTAGCAAAGACTTTTTTTGTCTTGTTGAGAATTAAATTAACTATAGAGAGCTTCCACTGTGCATAATAAAACACCACTGCTTTGCTGGATGTCCATTGTAATTCCATTTTTGAATTAACCAACTTTTCCCACTTTTATTCCCCTCCAGAATGTAAATATATTTAACCAAAATATAATCTTCAACCACTCGGCTAAAATTCCCTATTCCACTGAATGGATTGGGAACTTAGTAGGGACAGGAAAATATTCGGTTATTACGAATAGCCAATCGAATTCTCTTTTATTCGGCATTCGCTTCGAATCGAATTTATGTATTCGACAATATCGAATTATTCAACAATATTGAATTATTCGACCTTTCTAAATACAGTCAAACCCGACTTCATCGAACCCGTCTACATCGAATTATTCCTTATATCGAGCAATTTTTGTGCACAGTAATGTTATAGTGATAATATATAGCAAAAAACTATGGTCACATCGAACAAAAAATGAAAGCCAGTTTACAACTCCCTGTAACGCCGAATTAGAGCGCAGCTCTTGAGGAGGAGGAGGGCACGGGCGGGGGGGAGGCCACGGGGGGAGGGGGTCACCTGGCCTGGGGGTCACGTGACGTCGAGGAGGGGAGATTTTCCCCACTAAATTTAGCGGAAAAAATTATCCGCTATATTTAGCGGGGAAAATTTCCCGCTAGATTTAACGGAGAAAATTTACCCGCTAAATTTAGCGGAAAGTTTTCCCCGCTAATCTAGTGGAAAATTTTCCCCGCTAAATCTAGCGGAAAATTTTCCCGCTATATCTAGCGGGAAATTTCCCCGCTAAATTTAGCGGAAAATTTTTCCCGCTAAGTTTAGCGGAAAATTTTCCCCGCTAAACTTAGCGGAAAATTTTCCCGCTAGATTTAGCGGAAAACTTTCCCCGCTAAATTTAGCGGAACATTTTCGTGCTAGATTTAGCGGAAAATTTTCCCCGCTATACTTAGCGGAAAACTTTCCCGCTAAATTTAGCGGAAAATTTTCCCGCTAGCTTTAGCGGAAAAATTTCCCGCTAAATTAAGCGGAAAATTTTCTCCGCTACATTTAGCGGGGAAAGTTTCCCGCTAAATCTAGCGGGAAAATGTTCCGCTAAATTTAGCGGGGAAAATTTTCCGCTAAATTTAGCGGGGATAGTTTTCCGCCAGATTTAGAGGGGAAAATTTCCTGCTAGATTTAGCGGGGAAAATTTTCCGCTAGATTTAGCGGGGAAACTTGTCCGCTAAATTTAGCGGAGAAATTTACCCATCATGCACCGCGCGGTTACGCCGACGGCGACGGCGACGGCGACGCCAAGCTCGCTGAAACGGGCGCCTAAGAGCTGCGCTCTAAAATTGCAGCCGCTACCGATATATCGAAATGCCAAGTGCGCCGTTTTGCTCTGCCAGCTGGCTTTCCCCCAACGCGAGCAGCCGCATTAGACATCGAATCTATGATTTGTATCCCTCATGCCATGAAGCGCCGAAGCTTCCTTTCCGAACGCGGTTCGCTGGATATTGCCAACGTAGAAGAGAAACCCTTTAGGAGGCAATCCAGCTTAAAGAAGGACCTGGCTGCTCTGCAAGCGGGCTTCCAAATCCCAGCACCCGACAGATCGGCGCAGAGTGTTGCCAATCTGATGAGACGCTTTGCGTGGTTCTTTGCCGACTGGTCTATCCCAACCGTCTGTTCGAACTTGGACGAGCGTTTGGACAGAACTTGTCGGTGTTCTCCAGTATTGTGAACCGCATCGTGGGTTAATCAACGAGAGGTTCGGCCTCCTACTCGCTGACATGAACAAACGTAAGTGGTTGACCCTGGCGAAACTGGAGCTGTGCTCACAGGTGAGACCCTGCATGTTTGCGTACATTTCGCGTTTCCAATGTTTCTAGCACAGCTGTCCTGTCTCGTAAGAAGTTACTCTTTTTGATACGCCAATAATGTACGTCTTTAGTATTGTTCCGGCAAGAAGAAACAACGCGGTCCACATGAGCAGTGCCAAGACAAGTCACGACGAGCGCGTTTGTAATCTGAGTATTGGTAGCCCACGTTTATGAGCCTTCTATGCTCTACTTTACGCTCTGCCAGAAGCGTCGTCCCCACTGCGCATGCGTAGCCGGCTCTGAGTTGGAGCGTATAGTTAGCGGAGTGAGCGTGCGCTCCGCTTCCCAAGTTGCAGAGCGGATTGCCCTCAGCGTCCTTAGTGTGATCGCTTAGAACTGACGATGGCTGCACTTACTCAATACGCGTCGATGTTTTTCACTTTGACCTCAGCTTGAAAGAGGCCGAATCAAGAAGTAAAGTGTACGCCCCAGGCGTGAGAAGTAAACCATTCCATTTGAGTTCTATGTAAAACAAAAGAGCATAATCCAACGAAGTGAACGAGTATCACTCTGCAACCAGCACGCTGTCGGTAAAGTCGTCGCGTTTTTGTGGACCTTCTATGGCTATGCAGTCAGATGTACGGGAGCCCGTGCTTGAATGCCGATTATACCTGTGCACGCACCCTCCTATTGAAAATGCCACTGAACGTTGACCACGAGCATAGCGCTTCCGTACATCTGACTGCATAGCCATAGAAGGTCCACAAAGTTGACAACGAGCATTCCTCTCAACTTTATTTATTTACATTCGCTTTCAATTTTTGAAATGTTTAACTCTCCTCCGGAAATGTTCGCCTTGGATTTCCTTGGTAGGTTTAAAAAATAAATAGAGACTTGAATTTAGCCTTTTTAAAAGTGCATGCCATGCTGCCACTATTCTTCGAGGCCGCCTTGTTTTGTCCAAGCATCTAAGGAGCAAGAGAGCTGCGTCATCGTTTGTCGCGGATGTGAGTCTAAATGTATTAGACGCGAATGCTGCGTCAATGCTGGATATCAACTCGGTTCTGGTCACAAGTCTCGCACTAAAAGCGATGCCCAAAATATGGCGGCTGAATATGTTACCCGGCGGTGTTTTGAAAAGAGTTACAAAAACGGTCGAAAGAATATTCTACGTCAAGTTTTTGTCTGGTAAAAACCACTGGACTTCCAAGCAATAGTGGTAGATTAGAACCCTTTTCAGAAGTTTCATTTTGAATTCCGGCGTAGTGGGCCTCGCATGCACACTTTAACGGCCTCAGAGCTTAGCGAAATTAAGGAACAACTAATTTTTTTTCTTTTTTTAATTTATGATACACATTTTTTTACAACCCTACCATGGAAATACGCTTTATTTTATATGAGTAACAATTGTGCCATATCACATGTTTTGGTAGTGTTTAAATACTCTCGTGTTGTAAGAGTGCCTTTTTTTTCTTTTTTTAAGCCGTCAAAAACAAGAGAGCAAGCCTGAACAACTGTTGGGGTTTTGTTGACCCACAGCATGCCCATATGCTGTTCATCAAAGAATCAGAAGCCATACTTTTCTTGTCACAAGAGAGTGTTCGTCGTGAAGCACCAGGCAGTGATGTGTGCAGACGGCATAAGTTGTCAGCTGGACGAACCCTACGAAAGACCATGCGCGAGTTTTTTTGTTTTTTTTTGTTTAATATTGGAATGCGTAAAATGATTACAGCGAATTATATCCAAGCTTTTGTACTGAGCGAAATACTTGTCCAATTAGGCTGAAAGGCATCTAGAAATATTTTAATAAAAAATTAAAAAAAACGTTTACTAACGATTCCCATTTTACTTCTCAGATGTGCGTGTGAATATTGTATCTAATCAAAATACAATGTTACTGTTGACTTCAGCATTGTAAAAGAAGCCTGTGTTGCGTGGCTTCCTATTGCAAGAAAGCACCGTAGTACAAGTGAGGCTGAAAGTAAGCAGGAGTTTAAGCCGAAAAACGTACTTTCAAGAACACGCAAAAGAAATTAGAAGAAGTGTAGCCAGCAAAATGGTTTCATGTCATCC
>JAZHYW010070012.1:0-116018 GCA_037355805.1 Ixodes ricinus
TCTCTCATTTCTCTTACTCCTTTTTCACCCCTCTTTGGCGGCAAGGGCTAACCTTGGGTGGCAATAGACCTCTGTCTTGACCCACACTAGGGTATAGTGCCCGGGCAGCACTGGTAGAGTAATTGTGTCAGCCAAGCCTTTCTTGTTATGGCACATTACCTACCCCCTTGTTGGGCTCCGTGGTGGGCGGTGCACCCGGGCACTGAACTCTCTTTCCCATCTTTATGGGTCCGCAAAACAAATCCTTCCTCGATCGGGCTCCGAAAAGAGTCCGCACCGAAGCACGTACACTTGATGTTCCTGTACTAGTTACTCCGCAGTATCCAAAGTTTTTGGTGATGCACTCAGAAACTGAGAAACCACTAAGTAAACTCTCCCCTTTTCTTGTCGCAAAAACACTAGAGGGTGTTGTAGGAAAGACTTTTCAGGCTAAGAAGATGACATCAGGTGACCTCCTCGTAGAGGTTCACACAAAGATCCAGAGTGATGCTTTACTAGCACTGAACTCAGTCTCCGACTACAAAGTCACCGTAACCCCCCACCGCACTCTAAATACAGTACAAGGCGTAATTTCTGAAGATGACCTGTTAGAAACTTCAGAAACGGAAATTGTAGAGGGCCTCTCTAGCCAGGGTGTGATCGCCGCACGGCGCATCACACTTCGACGTGATGGCGTGGAACACAAAACAAGACACATTGTTCTGACCTTCGCAATGACCACCCTTCCACAAGCTGTCAAGGCAGGTTACCTGCATTGCCGCGTTCGGCCATACGTGCCCAACCCGCTGCGCTGCTTCAAGTGCCAGCGGTTCGGCCACGGCTCACGGAGCTGTCGCGGATCTGACACGTGTGCGAGATGCTCTAGCAAAGAGCATCTCGCAGATCACTGTGAGAACGATCCGAAGTGCACTAATTGCGAAGGGAAGCACGCTGCATACTCTCGGTCTTGTTCTCTCTGGAAGCAAGAAAAAGAAATACTTACGTTGAAGGTCCAAGAGAACATTCCATACCACGAGGCAAAGAAGCGTGTCTTGTTTGCCTCACGTGGTTCATATGCAGAGGCTGTGCACAGGGGACCTGCACGGCCGATGGTGTCCACGGGGACGCAGACATCTGCGGATGACCTGCGTGTCTCGTCGGGGTCCCCCTCCACCTCGGGAGCGGTGCGGCAAACACCGCCTCCGAGCTCTATGAAAGATGTGGGCGTGCCCACACCCAGTAAGGAGCAGGGCTTGGCGACCCTTGCTCCTCCCACTGCCCTGCCCCCAAAGGACGGGGTCTGAAACCCCGCCCTTCTGGTACCCAGAGGAACCCTGGCCTGCCAACCAAGCCAGCGGCATCCAAGGGTCAGCCATTGGCAACAACCACCGACGAGCCAATGGATCAAAGTGGGCTCAAGTCCGACGAGGACAGGTCCATGTCGGGGTCGGAGTGTTCCCTTCCTGGCACCGGTGAATCCACCAGTGAGCAGAAGGGTGCCACTAAAAAGAAAAACACTCCTCGTATAAAGATTGATTTTAAGACCTGAAAATATATTCCTTGTCTGTATTTAAGCTTTCCTTCATTTTTACGTTTTTAGCTTTTTAGACTTCACTACTTCATTCTTTTAAATTATGGCCTGCATTATGCAGTGGAACTGTAGAGGTCTTTTCTGTAATCTAGATGATGTGAAGCTCTTGTTGCAGAGGCATGAACCCTCTGCATTTTGCCTGCAAGAGACTTACCTCAAACCACCCAACAGCAACTTTCTTAAATCATATCAAGTGTACAGGAAGGACCGCGTGACCACCTCTGGCGCTTCCGGTGGAGTGGCTATTGTTGTAGACAGTGGCACTCCTGCCTGTGTGGTCCCCCTAGACACCCCTCTGGAGGTCGTTGCGGTGAGGTTGCTACAGCAACGCCTTATTACAATTTGCTCCATTTACATCCCTCCTTCATTTGCCCTGGAACTCGCCCATCTTGAAACTTTAGTCGATCAGCTACCTGAACCTTTTATTTTAATGGGCGATTTTAATGCACACAACCCCTCTGGGGCAGTGTCCGCACTGACACTCGAGGTTCTGTTGTGGCGCGGTTTTTATCTCTCAGAGAAGTATGTTTACTAAATACAGGAGAGCCAACATATTTTAGTTCTGCTAATCGCTCTTTTTCTTGCATTGACCTCACTATTTGTTCCGCTGCACTTTTTACAGATTTTATTTGGAATGTGTTGGATAACCCTTATGGAAGCGACCATTTTCCGGTATATCTTACTCCCCTAGAAGTCCTGCCCAGGCTGCCTTGTCGTTCCCCCCGTTGGAAGATCTCTTCAGCAGATTGGGACCTTTTTCAGTCAAATATCCCTTCTTCCCTGGATCTTTCGCAAGCGGCCTCCGTGGACGAAAACAATGCTCTCATAACAACAGCGATCCTTGAGGCAGCCCGTTTGTCCATCCCACAGACATCCGGCAAGCTGCCGAGACGTCCAAAACCATGGTGGGATAATGAGTGTAAAGAATCCCGAAACCGCCAAAACTGTTCTTGGGCAAGATTTAGGAGGTATCCCACTTCCGGAAACCTCTTGGCATTTAAGCAACTACGTGCAAAAGCCCGCTATATTAGGAAACGGGCAAAAAGGAGGTCCTTTTGCTCGTATGCATCTTCTATTAATAGTTCCACACCAGCGAAGATTGTCTGGGACAGAGTAGGCAGAATGGATGGTGACTACCATCCTTTCTCAATCCCCTTGCTGTTAGACGAGAAGGGAGAAGCATTTTCATCACTATATGAACAAGCCAATGCACTGGGTAGGCACTTTGCACAAGTCTCTAGTTCTGAAAATTACACTGCAGAGTTCCTGCAGGTTAAGTCCAAGTGCGAGAGAATTCCGATTCGTAGGTCAGAAGATTGCACTGAAGAATACAATTGTCCTTTTTCCCTTGTCGAGCTTCGTCGAGCTCTTGCTGCTGCAAAGCCTACATCCCCTGGGCTTGATGCAATTCACCCTAGCATGCTTTCTCACTTACCTGAAACATTTCTAGTCATTCTCCTCCAGTTTTTTAACATCATCTGGGCGAAAGGGAAATTTCCTAGCACCTGGAAACAGGCTATTGTCATCCCCATCTTAAAACAAGGAAAGGACAGAAGTAAAGCCACGAGCTACAGGCCAATTGCCCTTACTAGCTGTTTGGGGAAAACTTTTGAGCGGCTGGTTAACAGCAGGCTAATCTACATACTGGAAAAGAAGAAACTACTAAGCAATTTTCAGTGTGGCTTCCGCACTTCCAGGTCTACTGTTGACCACCTGGTACGTCTTGAGACGACGGTTCGCGAGGCTTTCATAAATAAGCAATTTTGTCTGTCTGTATTTTTCGACCTTGAAAAAGCTTACGACACCGCCTGGCGGTACGGCATACTCCAGGACCTTATCTCGATGAACATAAAAGGGAGAATGTTCAACTGCATTGCTGACTTTCTGCAGGATCGTAGCTTTCAGGTACGCCTGGGAGCTACAATCTCCGACCCTTTCCCCCAGGAGAATGGCGTGCCGCAGGGCTGTGTCTTAAGCGTCACTTTGTTCATTATAAAGATAAATTCTCTATCTCAAGTAATTCCGCCCACGATCTCTCATTCTCTTTACGTCGACGATGTCCAGGTTTGTTTTTCTTCATGTAACTTAGCTATCTGTGAGCGTCAAGTTCAACTTACAGTAAACAGGATGAGTAGGTGGGCTGACCAGAACGGCTTCCGGTTTTCTGCCGAGAAAACTGTCGCTGTTTGTTTCTCTCGGAAACGAGGAATGTCTCCCGAGCCATCATTGTATATCAAAGGTACACCCATTCCTGTTAAATCGGAGCACAAGTTTTTAGGCTTAGTATTCGATAGTAGGTTAACTTTTGGCCCACATATAAAGGAACTAAGACTAAAATGTCAGCGAAAGTCGAATCTTCTTAAGGTCCTTGCACACCGTTCTTGGGGCTCCGACCGTGTCTGCCTTTTGCGAATCTACAGGGCCTGTGTTCGCTCAGTTTTGGATTATGGAAGCATTGTTTATGGTTCTGCCAAACCTACTACACTTAAAATGTTAGACCCAATCCATCACCAGGCGATCCGACTGGCTACCGGAGCCTTCCGAACATCCCCTGTGCCCAGCTTGTATGCTGAGTCAAATGAGTGGTCGCTTGATAAACGTAGGTTCTATCTTAGCACACAGTACTTTTTAAGACTCCGCACTCTTCCACAGCATCCAAATTTTTCTTTGATTGAAAGCATAAAATATGAGCAAACCTTTCAAAACAAGCCATCCGTAACGCGTCCCTTTGCACTTCGTGTGAAGGATGCTGCAGCGACTTACAGTTTTGACATATCTTGTTCTGTCATGGAAACTGAACAAAGACTTGCTCCTTGGGATGACCTAGCTATAACATGCGACCTCTCTTTGACAAAATACAACAAGAAAGTGGCCTCCGCTAGTGTTATAAAACAAGAATTTTTTGAGATTGCTAGTCGTTACGAGACAGACAAAAGTTTTTTTACTGATGGGACGAAAGGTGCTGGCTATGCTGGCTGTGCTGCGGTTGGGCAGACCTTCCAATGTGTTAAACGAATTAATGCCAATGCATCTGTGTTTACCGCTGAGCTTCATGGACTCTTACTGATGGTAGATGAAATAATCAAACAAAAATACAGATTATCTGTGATATTTACAGACTCGCTCAGTTCCCTCCTTGCCCTTAACTCTGCAACATCCTGGAGGCATCCGCTTGTTTCTCTGCTTCGTGTTAAGTTAATAAAGGCTATAAAGCAAAACATCACTATTCACTTTTGCTGGGTTCCTAGCCATATAGGAATACACGGCAATGAGGAAGCCGACCGAGCCGCAGGTGCATGTGTAAACAGGACCATTGAAATTCACACCCTCCCTGTGACAGACTATAGAATTACACTACGAAATAAAATCAAAGATTCCTGGCAGGTAGAGTGGGACTCTGATCCTCACAATAAGCTGCATAGAGTTAAACCTGTTTTAAGTGAATGGCGCAGCGCCAGACACCGGGAAAGGTTCTACGAGGTCATTTTATGTCGACTGAGGATAGGCCACACACACCTGACTCATGGCTACCTTTTAAGAAATGACGACCCACCGATGTGCGACTACTGCTCAGAAACCGTAAGTGTACTTCACATTCTTTTAGTATGCCCACAATTTAATAGTGAACGCCGCTCCTACTTTTCTATCTTTTTCAGAAAACAAATACCTTTTCACTTGGCACTTTTGCTTGGAGACGAGCCTGTTACTCCGTACAGACAAGTTTTTAACTTTTTAGAAAAGATTAATATTTTACATCGACTTTAAACTACAATCTTCTTTAAGTGATAGTTGATATTTTGATCCATTGCAATAATAAACCTTTAGTCTTGTGATATTTACTCACCCTGTGTTTGGCGCACTATGGCCCACGTTGCTGCTGCGCCAGAAAACTCCAAATTCATTCATTCATTCGTTGGCCAGTGACCAATCGGAGCTCAGCGAGGTCCCGCCCTCGAGTCACGTGCTCGGTATAGGTGTGAAGTCACGTGCACGTCGTGTGTCAGGCGCGTGCCAGAAGCGTGCCACTTGCCATGACCTCAGGCCTCAAACCTCAGACCTCAAACCACCAGCGTGGTTGACCAGGTGTTGACAGCTGCGGTCATCATCTGATAACCATGTGATGTCACAGGGTCCGAGCTTCGTCCGACAGAGGGCGCTATAGGACTTGAATTGCACATTGCTTCCGAGACCGCTTAAGTCGTCTTAGTTGTCCGTGTGTTTGTGTGTGCAATTCAGGTCACGTGTTTTCCTGCCACTTGGCTTTTGTAATGCGGTTAAAAAACAGGAATGCGTCATTGCCGCAGGTCATGTGACGATGGTCATGTGACGTCGCTGGGCGCTAACGTTGCTCGTCTTCCTATCATGTGATTTCGCGCGTGCGATTCAAGCGGTGTTCGCGAACTCGTAGCCTCGAGGCGACCCCTTAGCTGTTGCATTTGGGGTCTTCGACCCGATGGATTTAGGCGTCATGTGACGGTCCCAAATAGCAGCAGCTGGGTCCCGCTAAATTTGGCTTGAGGTGACTGTAAAACTTTGAAGCTCGCGGCCCGTGATTGATGTTGATCCTGCGTAAAGTTTTAAAGCGACCCTGTTAAAATTTGTGGCCAGCTCGTAAAACTTTGCAAAGACGCAGCGAAATTTGGGGATAGGCGTCATCTAGTGTTCAAATTGTGAAGTGGTCCTTCTCAAAATTGGGTGCCATCTGGTGGTAAAAGCTTCGACCCGATATAAACTTTGGAAGTCATGTGACAGTCCAATTAGCATCAGCCGCAAAATTGGGGGTGAGGTGACGGTTAAACTTCGAAGCTGGCGGACCGTGTTAAATCTTGGTCCAGCGTAAATCTTTGAAGTGGACCTGCTAAACGGTGGGGCAAAGTCTTGAAACTCACAGACCGCGCTGGACCCAGTGATTTCTTTTTGAATAGACACCATCTAGCGTTAGAACTTTGAAGTGCTAATTGCCAAAAAATTGCTGACATCTGGTGGTAAAAGCTTCGACCCCGCTAAATTTGTGGGTCATCTGAAGGTTCCCTAACATCAGCTGGATACCGCTAAATTTTGGCTGGGGTGATGGTAAAACTTTGAAGTTTACAGGCAGTGCTACATCTTGGCGCAGCGTAAAGCATTGAAGTTACCCTGCCGTGCGCTTACCACACATGGTAAGCTCTATATACCTAATCTTGAGGGGTGGCGCGCACCTGAATCTCTTAGCTGGCGTGAACTTTTACCATTATCACGCGACATCTCTCGATAATGTTAGTGACAGCTTGGTAGATGTCGACAACTCTCGCGCTCACGTCATCTCTCACTAATTTTAGCGTCATTTGTATGCTGAACGGAGCGTGTGGGAAATGGATTGGAGCGTGGTCGCATCCATACGCGCTAAAGACGAGACAGATATGGTGTTTCATGTTTTTTATTATCATTCGCTCTAAAAACACGCACACTTATAAATACAGATACGGCTTTTAAAATCACTCTACGCGACAAAGAAACGACTGGAAACACTTTGCACAAAAATGTACAACACAAGCAATATCAAGACACATCCGAGGCAAAAAAAAAGTTGTTGAATAACAAAGCAACGCGCGCGATACAATCCAAAAATATATTTACAAGGTCAGGGTGTGAGATGAGAAGAGAGATAGGATCCGGCTTCCGTACACTGGCGGATTATACAATAATGTACACAAGAAGTTTCAAGACACACCGGTGGGAAACGCGAGCAACTGCGCCACAGTCCAAAATATTTACGAGGCGTGTGATGAGGAGGCAGATCGCTCGCTTCCTAAAGCGCTCTTGTGGCCAAAAGGAAACGTCGGAATCCCGTCGCTGCAAATGTATCGCTTGTTGTCGAACGGATTCAGTGCAATCTTTTCGACCGCGATGCTTTTGCTCTCGTTAAGTTTTCGAGCAATCAAATGCTGCGTCACTCTGTGCAAAGTTTTCGTCTCTAGAGCGTGCTTGTACAGCTCGTAGGTGAACTTGCTAGACTCAGATTTCTTTACTCCCATGGCTCTTACGCAACACGTGTTGCTGCTTGTTTTGAAGCTGTATAGCTTTGGTTTTAAGCAACAAAAAGCCACTAAGTGAGTAGTGAGATATTAATTTTTAACACACCGAGCCTCATTTTGTTTTCGGTTGAAAAGAGCTTGTGACTTTCTGGATATCCAGATGTATCCAAGCATGCGTCTCGGAATTGGAGCAGTTTGTTGTCTACGTCTGATCCGTGAAGGTGTAGGAAGAAGGAATCCGTGTCGCAGTAAAGAGTCCTCGCTGAGGGGATCGCACGACGAAGTTGATTATAAAAGAAGTCGTACATTACTATTTTTGATATCTCAAGAATTGAGAACCCTGCGTAGAGTGGTTGCTTGAGTTTGATCACTTTCGCAGCAAACTCGAAAATTACGACCTGCGAGCTCAGTGCTCGAAACTGCGTCACATTCGGCTTCTGAAGCATTTTCAGTATGTCGTCCTCTTTAACGCACAGTTTAATGTGTCCATGTTTACGTGCATTCTCGATCGTCTTACCATATATGCTGTTCATGAAGAGCTTGGAATGATTCTTCTGGAAGGAGTTGGTTGCTTACTGTCTCAGCTGGTGGTTAAAATCAATAAACTCCCTCAAGAACGCTCGCTGAGAGAATTTGAGGACTCTGTGAATTTTGGTGACCTCTAGTCCTAACTGGATGTACAGTTTCAAAATCCGGTAGTGCAAAACGTATTTCGTTTTGTCGTGAAGTGTGAACAGCAGCTTCTTAGTGGATTCCTCTTTGGGTATTTCAAATTTGTCAATGAGACTTTTTTGATAGTCGGACAACCAATCGTAGGGAATGCTTTGCTTCACCGGGGCCAAGGGAAAGTCAGAATGAGTATCGGGCAAGTCGTGAGGATATCTGAGGTCTACCTCCAGAATGTAGCCCGTCGAAGCGTCATCTGAAACGTCATCAATGTTCAGGCAGGCAATCTCGTCTTTCGTCATCCACTCAAAGTCCGACACTGGCAGGGCTTCTCTCATTGTCGCCGCATACAGACCGTTTACGTCCAAGTCCAAAATCTGAGACGGTTCGTGCTGCGGGTTAAACGTATCCGTTCCCGGAACATTTGCGACAGCATGGTGGGTTGTGCGTTGGGTTATTCCTCCGCAAATACCCTGTTCTATCATGAGATAGGTGTCAGGATCGTCAATTAGCTGCAGTCTTACTTTCGATTTTTTCAGCGCACACGACAAGCTTAGGGACGGTAACGCTACGAAATGTAAAGCCTCAATTTCGTACGTCTCCATCGTCCACAGTCTAAAGTTTTGGAAAACATCGGCCTGTAGGAGGCAGTTTGTTTTTAGGTAAAGGTCGCTGTATTCTCCAAGGTTCTTCAAACCAAAGGTATCGAAAACGACCTGTGCATGTTTGTAGTCCTTTTCACACACCCCGTTCTCAGTCAACTTGTTGGTTGGTTGGTAAAAACTTTATTGAATGCCTGCAGAGCTTTCGCTGACCGGGCCTAAGTCACCCGCTTGGGGGCGTTGCCGCTGGTCCTCTTTGCCCGACTAGGGGCGTCGAAGTCCTGCCGCTTTACCGCCTCACAGGCCTGCTGGACGGCTTGTTAAACTTGTTAAAAAGGCCTCTCATGGCGGGAGGCTTTGACCCTAATAAAACTTCAACGTGAAACTCTAACCAAGCTTTATTAAAAGCGTAAATCCCAATGTTTTGGACCCAACTCGGTTCCTTGTTCACGGGTGACTGTTTTCGTCCAGCGGAACGGCCTGCCCACAAACCCGAACCCCCCCCCCCATTCCTAACCAGACGGATGTCCGTCGATTATGTTTACATTTAAGGCTTTGACCATCGTAACTCTCAAAGCTTGTAATGAAATTATAACAAAACACTCTTTTGCGGGCAAGGAGGTCGACGTGCTCGGGAAAGGACTGCCGAAGGCAACAAAAATGCTCTGTGCCCTTAGAGTGGAGATTTTGCACGAGCGTCTCCAGGCTTGCATTAAGAAGTGCGAGGCTGTCAATAAAGCGAAGGTTGCCTATCTCTAACAATTTAAAAATCTGGCACGAGCTTCCTAGTACGTTAATATCCTTGGACTCGAACAAATTAAGCTTGCCTAGAAAGAAACTGAGGTCGTAGGAATGGTTATGCACTATGAGTGGAACGGTATGTTTGTTGATTCGATGGTTTAGGTTACACTGGGAGCAAAGCGCCCTCCTATACTCTCCCGTCATGTGGTCGTGGTCGCGAGTTTTCATTTTCTTGCTAAAGCTTTCGTTGCAAATGCCACAGCGGGAAGAGTCCGCGTGGGAAGCCTCGTTTTCTTGAGTCATTTCAAGAGGCACTTCACTCGACCTGATCGATCGGGGTATTTCCTTCGCTAGAAAGTTGAGAATCAAAATGAATCTTTCTACGCAGTCGGGTCCGTGATAGAGGTATTCCTCAACAATGGACGAATCTTTTGAGCGGATGACGAGAAGACAGAAAGAGCTGGGGACGTGATTCTCGTTAACATTGCCCGTCGACTGAGTCGGTTCCAGAATCGCTTCAAAGTCGTAAATGCAATAAAAGGGGAACTCTTTCATGACATGCGTGCTCCGAAAGTACAGTTCGTCACCATTGTTTGGGAAGACGGTTTTGCCCGGCTTCTTGTCCCTACACATTGAGAGATGGTCAGATAGGGTTTCTTGCCTCTGAAACCCGGTTAGACACCTCTTACAACGAAAGCGTAGGCTTTTGGCATTTGAAAAAAGCCTCGCAAAGTTTGTAATGCCCACAAAATGGTTCTCAACAAGGAGAAGATCGACATGCTGCTCCAACTCGTCATCAACTACCTTCACGGGGTAGACAAAGTTTTTCTCGCTGTCATAACCAAACACGTTCACTGAGACACAATTTTTACGCTCAAAAGTCTCCACGTCTTGAGGGAAGGTTACAGGGTACGTTTTCGGAAACAGATACTTGCACATATGTTCAGCGATACGAGGATGCTCTTCCTCTGTAAGCCCCGTTTGCAGGATGCAAAATGGCGAGCACCGCAAACACAAAGCACATATCCCGTTCAGATTCGTGAAGACACTCACTGACACTGACGAGGCCTTGCTTTGAGACAAGTTGCTTCGGCAAAGAAAAATGTCTGCAACCAACGGTCGGAGGAAGGAATCGTCCCAAACTAAGAGTACAAACTTTGATCCCGACAAGAAAGAATCCCGAGCCTTGTTCCTGATAATGCTCCAACCGAGCAGCTATTTCAGTGCAAACTCGCTGAATCGAACTACTGATATTACCGTCCACAAATGCGGTTTGGACCTGACTATGAAAAAAGTGCACAGTCACATCAATGTCGTCGTCAGGAAGGAGACGTCCGAGTTCAACAGTGAGTGTCACAAAAAACGCAGCGGCAGACCAAAATATCTGAGCACGTTTGACATATGCTCTGCATGATGTCTAAAATAGGTTGCCACGTCGTACGCCTCTGTGTCTCTTTCGTGTAAGTGTAACTCGTATTGAGCCACATAATTACGAAGAGCGCACACTCTTTCGCAAAACGGAATGCATGGCGAGGGAGTCACATTGTGAACCAAGGCTAAATGAACTTGAAGCGAGTCTGCACTGGAATAATGCTGTCGGTCGTCGGGAGAGCACAGGTGACAGGTAACCATGATGGGGATGAGATGGCTAGACGATATTCGTAGATATCTGACGATTAGGTGACGAGGGGCTAGATGATGCGGGTCGTCTAGGTATCGGTGACCCTTTCAGAGATAGCGAAAAAGAAATCCTAGTAGCGAGGAGAACGCTAGGCTTTTAGACTGCTCACCTTGCTGTGCAAGAAGGGTGTGGTGGATGACCGAGGTGATTTTCCTCCCTCTCGAGAACCAAATGCTGAAACAAAATGTCTTATTAGCAAGGAAAATGCGAGGCTTTCAGCCTGCTCACCTTGTAGCGCGAAGATCAGGAGAAAAACTGTGCGTGACTCGTGTAGTTGGAGTGCGAAAAGCTGGAGTACGCCCAGGGAGTCATAGGCCGTGCAATCACAGTAAACGATGAAGTCGCAATGTTTAGCGCAGATTTTCCTGTAAGCAAGGACCGTAGGATGCGCACGTCCGGGCGCGAAGCACATTCCCACGCGGCGGGAGACTCGCGCGGCTTTTGCTTCACGATAAATGCTCACACGCGTCGCAACAGTGCGGTTTATAGCGACGCCCGAACGTATACACGAATCACAATGTTTACCCAACGAAGGATATCCGATAAAAAGAAAATGCGGATGCTCCCCAAGCTCGGAGCTGACCGCGCGATACAAGTACGTACCTAACAGGAACAAGTCTAGACATGTTTGGACCAGTTAAAAACCGCGGGCTAACAACAGATTAATATGCGCGATGTACACACGCATATCTGAAATTAAATATAGTTGCACCCAAGGAAAAGGTTTGTATAAAATAGGGGTGGAAACTGACACGCTGTCGCACTGCCCCAAACGCAGCCCGATAACTACTCCGTCGTTTTGAAGATGGCAGAGGAAGGACAGCGAGCCTTTGATATTGTACGTTCTCACTTCATCGAGCGTTTTCGGCAAAGAAACCCTCGGTCTTTGGAGGAGATCATTGCGTTTATCAATCCGCAACTCCTCCATGACTACGGCTCGAGTGAAGGAGAAAACTGGAACGAGGAAGAAGCTGATCCCGGGAGAGATATACAACCACCGCTATTTGCATACTTGGCGATGCAAATGACGGCGATCCATTGCGGTCGCCTTTGGTGAGCATATCTGCCCTTGCGGGATGCTTCTAGCGTATTTTTCGCCCTTTGCCCTTGTACAACAATTGACGGCCCGCTTCCGGACTCGACAGTTTTGGGCTGGGTTGGGGGTTCCGCGAGGCGGCTGAGTCGACGCAGGAAGTGCGAGAGTTTGTGCGGGATCACCTCATAGCGGCTGAACACCTGTTGGCAGAGCGGCCTGGTGATCACATATCTACAGCTTAATGACTTCATAACTTGTCACTTTTTTTTCCAGATGACGATAGCGGTGTGGAGGATGCCTACGTGGACAGTGAATAACATCTGGTACTTCGTGTCACCTCCTCATCGGTGAGAAATACGTGTATAACGTATTGAAGTTGTTTTTAAACACTGACTTGGCACAAAACGCACTCGCCGAAATTGGTCAAAAAAGGGCTGAAAATGTCAACGCGTTCGGAGGGTAGAAAAGCTGATCAACTTGATCGTCCTATTGTCTTTTCTTTACAGTTTTCGGTGTGCCATCTGTCGGTCCAGGCTGGAGCGGATCCCCCACAAAACTGCACCTTACAAAAGAGCGTTTTCGGAAGCGAGCGATCTGCCTCCTCATCACACGCCTTGTAAATACTTTGGAGTGTAGCGCAATCGCTCGCGTTTCCCACCGGTGTCTCTTGAAACTTCTTGTGTACATTTTTGTATAATCCGCCAGTGTACGGAAGCCGGATCCTATCTCCATTCTCATCTCACACCCTGACCTTGTAAACATTTCAACCGAAAACAAAATGAGGCTCGGTGTGTTAAAAAATGAATATCCCACTACTCACTTAGTGGCTTTTTGTTGCTTAAAACCAAAGCTATACAGCTTCAAAACAAGCAGCAACACGTGTTGCGTAAGAGCCAAGGGAGTAAAGAAATCTGAGTCTCGCAAGTTCACCTACGAGCTGTACAAGCACGCTCTAGAGACGAAAACTTTGCACAGAGTGACGCAGCATTTGATTGCTCGAAAACTTAACGAGAACAAAAGCATCTGGGTCGAAAAGATTGCTCTGAATTCGTTCGACAACAAGCGATACATTTGCAGCGACATGATTCCGACGTTTCCTTTTGGCCACAAGAGCGCTTTAGGAAGCGAGCGATCTGCCTCCTCATCACACGCCTCGTGAATATTTTGGACTGTGGCGCAGTTGCTCGCGTTTTCCACCGGTGTGTCTTGAAACTTCTTGTGTACATTATTGTATAATCCGCCAGTGTACGGAAGCCGGATCCTATCTCTCTTCTCATCTCACACCCTGACCTTGTAAATATATTTTTGGATTGTATCGCGCGCGTTGCTTTGTTATTCAACGTTTTTTTTCCTCGAATGTGTTTTGATATTGCTTGTATTGTACATTTTTGTGTAAAGTGTTTTCAGTGTTTTCTTTGTCGCGTAGAGTGATTTTAAAAGCCGTATCTGTATTTATAAGTGTGCGTTTTTTTAGAGCGAATGATAATAAAAAACATGAAACACCATATCTGTCCCGTCTTTAGCGCGTATGGAAGTGACCACGCTCCGATCCATTTCCCACACACGCATACAAATGCGTGTGTGGGAAATGGTATTTCTCACACACGACATCTCTCGATAATGTCGTTAACATTATCGAGAGATGTCGCGTGATAATGGTAAAAGTTCACGCCAGGTAAGAGATTTAGGTGCGTGCCACCCTCAAGATTAGGTATATACAGCTTACCATGTGTGGGAAGCGCACGGCAGGGTAACTTCAATGCTTTACGCTGGGCCAAGATGTAGCACGGCCTGCAAGTTTCAAAGTTTTACCATCACCCCAGCCAACATTTAGCGGTATCCAGCTGATGTTAAGGGAACCTTCAGATGACCCACAAATTTAGCGGGGTCGAAGCTTTTACCACCAGATGTCAGCAATTTTTTGGCGATTAGCACTTCAAAGTTCTAACGCTAGATGGCGTCTATTCAAAAACAAATCGGTCCGTGTGGCCGTTGCGGTGAGCTGACGTGTTTCCTGGTTCTCCTCGAGCATCCGAAGCTAAGTGCCAGTTTTTTTCTTTCTCTCTCTTTTGAGAGTTGATTGGAAGTGACTATGCGGTAGCAGTGTTAGGTTTGAACAGCAGCAGCTGCGGTTAGTTGAGGCTACTAAGAAGTTAGTTCCGCAAAGTAGGCTCTGTTTGAATTTTTGGCGGGAAGTGACGGTTTGTTCCCGGTCTAGACATGGGTCTAGATTTGGGTCGGCATGACAAGGGTGGGGACGAGTTGGTGCAGTGCGAGGGGTGTGGGAGGTGGTGTTACCTAGAGGAGACGGGTTTCGGGAGTCTGGAGGAGGCGGCGGGGATGAGTTTCGAGTGTCGACCGGCTTTGTGTGAAGCTTAAGCAGGTAACTGGGGAATGGGAGGGTAGAGTTCGGGAGATTGAGGCCGAGCTTAAAGGGACACTGACACCCCCCAAAAAATTTTTTCATTTTTTGCCAGGCGCTTCAATATGGTGTCGGAGGACTACCCAATTAATATTTTGCAACAGAGTAGCGTATTTTTTTAATAAAGCCAAAAAACGCAACTGCGCGAAACCCAAACTGAAAGGGAGAAGTGGAGAGGATAGCGGGAGTGGCGGAAGTCACGTGGCTACACCCGACCGTGCGCTTTTTTTCTCTTTTTTTCCCCCTTGGCGTAGCAGACGACATGCGGCGTTAGCGGGCACTGTTTGCGATTCTTTTGCAGTTATGTTTGTTCCGCTCGCTGTTCTGTACTCCAAGATGAGTTGTTTTGTACATTGATGAGTTGGAGATGAGTAGCGAGTGCCCGTGGTTAATTTTCATGATCGGCTCCGAAAAGAATACACCCAAGATGTTGCGTGAAGAGCTGGCTCACACGTCCTGCGTCCGAAAAAAAGTGGCATTGTGCGACAGAGTTTCCGAAATATCAACGGGATCGGGACCAATGGCTGGCTGCAATTCCTGTAGAACATTTACGGGCACCTCGGAAAGCGGACGCTACCTGATTTATATGCCCCTTGCATTTTGTGGAAAGTGATTACATTGCATGAGTTCGCAGGTGTCAAAAGAAATCCCATCTCTATTTAATTCAGCGACATTTCGTCCACAACATTTGTTTGTTTCTTCAGTGATAATTGTAAAAAAAGAAATGTAAACATCAAAAAATGTTTGAAAAAAAAAAAGTGCCATCACCGGGGATTGAACTCGGTCCTGCCGCGCGTGAAGCGGACGTCGTTCCCACTGAGCTACCAGGGGGATCACGTGATAGGGGGATCTCTTTCCTTAGTAATACTTCAGCCTATAAATTGTAAGTTGGAAAGTTTGCTGCCGATTTTCCTCCAGCAAAAGCACTCCCGGGTCGAAGTCGGGAAGCACCACGTATTGGCGACATTCGCACCTAGTAAAGAAATCGTACGCGTGCATATTCAACTCGAAGTAGACGCGTCGTGCTTGAAGTTTGCACGAGCGATGTCTTCAGCCACGAGAAGGGAGCGACGGCTCGGCGACGTCTTCGTGCAAGTCGGCTTGGTGGTCGGGTGTGTCGTACGGGATGAATACCAATTCTTTTGATCAGTCCCAAATTTCTCTTTTAAAGGCAGACAGAATTCGCCGGTACCGCGAACGACAGTTCTGAAGTAGAGGTCCCGCGCCCGTCGTCCGCTGCCATCGCCGCCCCCCCGAGTCCCACAGTCCCACGATACGCGAAACGACGCCACGACGCACCACAGAATGCTTCCAATTCTCTGTGGAACTTTTTTTTTTCAATCAACGTATTTGCAGCTTTTTAGAAGCCACAAAAAATGGGTTTCATATTTATTTATATTTTTAATATTGAGTGTGTGCCTTCAGTGACCAACGACTTTCATTAAATTTGGTGGTCGCATCGATACCTTCGAAAACGGCCCGTGACCACGGAAAAGAGAGTGAGCGAGACTCGAACCGGCCAGTTCTTGATCGGCGGTTTTCGGGCGGAAAGAAACCGAATTTCGAGCCGCAAATTGTGTTCTGGGTAGTTGGGCTCTCATATGTCATGTACAACTAAAAACCTCGGCGAGCATAAACACCCTGTCAGTGTCCCTTTAAGGCAGAAGGAGAGAAGCGGGTGGGTCTCGAGGCCCAGGTTGAGGAGCTGACTAGGCAGCTTAGTCATGAGAGGGAGCAGCGGGTCGGCCTCGAGAAGCAGGCGGAAGAGATGGGGGAAGTATGGAAGGCGGGTTTAGAGGAGTGTAAGAGGGAGTGTGACAGTAGGGTAGAGCGCCTGGAAGGGGTAATTCGAGCGAGGGAGAGTAGCGAGGGAACAAAGGAGGAAGTGTCAGTTCCAGCGGGACGAACCGCCAGTCCGCAGGCTGGGGTCACTGGTGGTCGGGAGCCCAGCCTGTTGACTGACGGGCCCGATGACGCTGGAGAGCTGAGTGACCCTCAGCTCAATAGCGCCTTCGAGCAGCAGGCGTCGGGCAGCCAGTTGACAGGAGACAAGTCGCAGGACAAGGGCGCGCAGGTACCAGGGGGATCTAGGGTGCTGGTAGTGGGAAGCTCTAACGTAGCACGGGTTAAGAGGGGTGTACTGAACAGGGTGAAGGGAGACCAGAGGGTAGCAGTAGAAGTCCAGTCAGGGAAGTGTATGGTGGATGCTATGACCGCAGCACGTGAGGGGTGTGGGATAACCGGGAGGGAAAGAACCTAGTAATAGTTCATGCGGGGCTTAATGATGTGCTCCAGGGTAGGAGCCAGAACCTCGGAAAGCAGCTAAACGTGGGAATACGTAAGCTGAGGGACGTGTCTGAGAATGTGCACGTGGTTGTGTGCACCATTCCAGAAGTTCGGGGGCAGTCCTGGGTAACGGAGAGGAAGGTTGTCGAAGCCAACAGAGTAATTAAGGGTATGAGTCGGCAGCTTCGGTACGACGTAATGGCAGTAAACAGGGAAGTGTACGAGGCTGACTCCCGCCCTTTTGCAGATGGCATTCACTACAGTGAGGCCACGGGTTACAGGGTGGGGGATATGATGGGCCGCACGGTGACTGCTTTTTTGGGGGACCGAGGGCCCTGGGGACACTGAAGTAACTGAAAACCCAACAAAGTCAGGAGAGGCACCCAGGGTTAAAAAGAGGAGAAAACGTAAGAACAGGCATAAACAAACAGCACAATCAGACATTAGATATATTAACATGCAGGGTGGTAGAAATAGGATAAAATGGGAAGAGGTAGAGGAGCAACTAAGAAAGGAGGATTTAGTGGTGTATGGGTTCGTGGAAACACATCTCGGAGACATGGAGCAGCCACCTTGCAACCCTGACTATGTGTGGGAAGAATGCAACAGAATGGAGGGAACGAGGAAGGGAGGTGGAATTGGAGCATTTATTAAGAAGAACATGAACTTTCAAAGGATCAGAAAGGAGTGCGCCGAACATTTGTGGCTTAAAGGAAAAGTTGCTGGGGAGTCTACAGTCCTTGGATTTGTTTACTTATGGACAGGGACAGGTGCTAAAGAGGAAAACAGAAAAATGATTGATTGCATATCAAGAGACATTAGTAAGCTAGGGGAAGGCTCTGAAATTATTATTATGGGAGACATGAATGCCCATATCGAGGGTCTGGATGGATATACGGACTCAACTGGAAGCTTATTACTAGAACTGGTGGAAAAGCATGACTTAGTTTTATGTAATACCAGTCAGAAGTGTGACGGGCACATAACGTGGGAAACTGGCAATCTACATTCAACTATAGATTACGTACTCATGTCACACAAAATATATGGTAAGTTACAAGTAATGAAAATAGATGAAGAAGGTTCCAAAAGTCTTGGTAGTGATCACAAGCGTATTAAGCTGAATTTTGCTAGAGAAGTAAATGCTGAACCTACACAACATAATTCAAAGCAAACTTTCTGCAGCGACAAAGAGTTGGAAATAGTTGCTGAAAGAATAGAGGAAGCAGTTTTAGGGCAGCGGTATACAGATTGGACCTATGAGAGCCTAACTAGACTTTTTGTTCTGGAACTAGACAAAGTTAAGAGTAAACGAAAAGGGAAGCAAGGACATAGACCAAAAAGCTGGTGGGACAAAGAAGTGAAGCAAGCGATACAAAAACGTCAGGAAGCCTCTAGAGAACACAGGTATTCCAAGCGTAGTGGGGAGTCAGAAACGGAAGTAAAAAGAAGATGGGACACTTTTATAACATGTCGCCGAGAGGCATCCAGTTTAATCAATGCGAAAATTCAGAGAAAGGGTGTAGAATGGATGAGTAATGTAAGCAAGAAAGATAGAAACGCAGCCAAGAAGTTTTGGGAGCACTTGAACTCACTCGGTAAAACGACGCAAGCTAGACAGAAGTTCATACTCTCGGATCAGGGAGATCAATTAGAGGGAGATGATGCGATACGATATATAGGAGCAGTGATGGAGGAGAAATTTCGGGAACAGGTACATGTGGAAGATAGGAGAGCCGAAGGAAGTAACAGTCCAGCTTGTGACATCGCGGATTTTGGACAAAGAGAATGGGAAAAGGCGGAACGAAGAGTCCCTAGTGGCACGTCAACAGGCACAGATGGTATCCCAATCAAGCTGGTGAAGAATTTGGGTCCTAAATCTAAGGCAAAACTAAGGGAGGTAGTGAGCACTATGATAACAAAAGGAAATATTCCAGATGAATGGAGGCTTAGTAGGATGAGTATGATATATAAGGGAAAGGGAGATAAGTCTGATATTAGGAATTATCGTCCCATAACCGTGACACCAGTTATTTACAGGTTGGTAATGCAGATTATAAAGAACAGACTGGAGGAATGGGTAGATTGTGAGGGCATACTGGGCGAGTTACAGAACGGGTTTCGGAAACAAAGAAGGTTGGAGGACAATATATTTTCTCTAACACAGTGTATAGAAATAGCGCAAAAGAAAACAGACAGCTCTGGCTGGCGTTTCTGGATATCAAGGGTGCCTATGACAATGTGAACCAAAGGAATCTGTGGGACATAGTGGAGAGCTTAAACCTAGATGAAGGACTAACAGCAATATTGAGGAACATTTACAAAGATAATAAGGTGATTATAACATGGGAAGGAAAGGCAACGGGGGAAATAGAGATAGGACGAGGCCTTAGGCAGGGGTGCCCGTTATCGCCTTTGCTGTTTATGTTGTATCCGAGAGGATTGGAGGATAGACTAGAGAAGAGTGGGCTTGGATTCGACCTTTCGTACAGTAAGCTAGGCCAAAAAATTCAGCAATCCTTACCGGGATTGATGTATGCAGATGATATCGTACTAATGGCTAACAACAGGATAGATTTACAGGAATTAATGAGCATCTGTGGTAGGGAAGGGGAGGAATTAGGTTTAGAATTCAGTAGTGAAAAATCAGCAGTCATGATTTTTAACGATGATGAAGTTGAGAGGCTGAAGATACAGAATATTACAGTGGAGAGAGCTAGTAAATACAAGTATCTAGGAGTATGGATATGTGATGGTGCAGCATATCTCAGTGAGCATGAAAAGTATATAATAGGTAAGGGCAACAGAAATGCAGCTGTAATGAAAAATAGAGCACTTTGGAATTACAACAGGTATGAGGTGGTGAGAGAGATTTGGAAAGGGGTCATGGTGCCTGGTTTAACTTTTGGAAACGCAGTGCTATGCATGAAATCCGAAGTGCATGCAAGACTAGAAATAAAACAGCGTGGAGTAGGTAGGCTGGCTTTGGGGGCACATTGCAAAACGCCAAACCAAGGAGTGCAAGGAGACATGGGATGGGCGTCATTTGAGGGCAGGGAAGCTGCGAGCAAGATAGAATTTGAGGATCGGTTGAGGCAAATGGATGGGGAGCAATGGGCACGAAAGGTTTTCAGCTTTTTATACATGAGGAGTATAGACACAAAGTGGAGACAGCGCACTAGGAAATTAAGAGGAAAGTTTTTAGGCTATAGTGGGGTTACGGAAGAGCAGGTCTCCGTTAAGAAGAAAGTTAAGGCCACAGAAAGAGATTGGTGGCTAGAGGGAATGCAGACAAAGAGGGCTCTGGAAAGCTATAGATTAAACAAAACAGTTATTGCCAAAGAAAGTATTTATGATAATTCTAGGGGAAGCTCATTGTTGTTTGAGGCAAGGACAGGTGTTTTGCGAACCAGAACATACAGAGCGAAGTACCAGGAAATGGATACAGTGTGCGCTGCTTGTGGAGAGGTGGACGAGACGGCTGAGCACTTGATACTCTACTGTAAAGGGCTTCACCCTATGCCTACCGAAGTCAACATAGATTTAATAAAGTCATTGGGTTTTAGAGACAGCGAAGGGAAAGTGGATTACAAGACAGTAGAGATTACCAAGCAAAGATTAAGTGAATGGTGGCAGAAAGCACGAGAGAACTAGGTATTTTCTTATTAACTGATGGCAAGGGGGTTTTATAGCCTCACTTTCTGTTCAGTGCGGAGGGTATATAGTTTTCACATTTAAATATTCTAAGCTTAAATGGTAAGACAAATTGGCTAGGTGGCGTAAGCTACCGCCCGATCCAAAGGGCTCAGCCATATTCATCCATCCATCATTGGGTCCATCACGGTCTGTGAGTTTCAAGACTTTGCCCCACCGTTTAGCAGGTCCACTTCACAGATTTACGCTGGACCAAGATTTAACACGGTCCGCCAGCTTCGAAGTTTAACCGTCACCTCACCCCCAATTTTGCGGCTGATGCTAATTGGACTGTCACATGACTTCCAAAGTTTATATCGGGTCGAAGCTTTTACCACCAGATGGCACCCAATTTTGACAAGGACCACTTCACAATTTGAACACTAGATGACGCCTATCCCCAAATTTCGCTGCGTCTTTGCAAAGTTTTACGAGCTGGCCCCAAATTGTAACAGGGTCGCTTTAAAACTTTTTAAAACTTCAAAACTTTGCACATATGTCCTGGGGTTCTGACAGGAGGTGCCTCCTGCGACTCTACAACTCGCTGGTCCGTTCCCGCCTAGACTATGGTGCGGTTGTATATGGCTCAGCACGACCGTCATCTTTAAAGATGCTAGATCCCGTGCATCACCTTGGACTTCGACTTGCCACGGGAGCCTTCCGAACGTCGCCTGTCCCGAGTTTGTATGCAGAGACATACCAAATGCCACTAGAAAAGCGAAGACAGTATCTCAGCTTATGCTATAGTTATAAAGTCAAATCTGACCCTGAACACCCATCGTTCCGCTGTTTGCAAGTATCTCCTTTTTACGTCTTTTTGAAAACAAGCCAAGTATAACACGGCCTTTAAGCCTCCGCATTCAAAGTATGTCTGTATCCCTGCTGCTTGAACTTCCTGAGCGTAGTTTGATGACGAGAGTTCGAAGCATTGCTCCTTGGAAGGCGGTGCACTATACCTGTGACTGGTCACTGGCGAAATACAATAAACGATCTGTTGCGCCACTAGTGCTTCAGCAAGAGTTTATGACCTTGCAAGCTAAGTATAAGGACTATGCACAATTCTTCACTGATGGTGCAAAAACTCTACACTTTGTCGGTTCGGCTGTATATTCAGAACACTTTGTGAAAGCTCGACGGATTGACTCTGTAGCCAGCATTTTTACAGCAGAGCTTTATGGTGCGCTCATGGTTATTGAATATATATTAGGCAACAATATCAGGAAAGCTATTTTGTTTGTGGACTCCCAGAGTGCTCTCCTCTCTCTCTGTTCCCTCAGTGATTCTAAGAATCGGCTTGTGCAACAAGTACGTGCAGAGTTAAACCTGGCCTCCCAAATGGGATACATTATCAAGCTGTGCTGGGTACCAAGCCATGTGGGAATTTCAGGTAATGAAAAGGCGGATAGGTTAGCAGCCTCTGTCACGGATGCTCTGGAAACACCCGTTGGGCTGTTTCAAGAAGATTTTATACCAGTTCTCAAAAGAGCAATTCACAACGCCTGGCAGCTAGATTGGGACAAAGAAATAGATAATAAGCTGCATGTTGTTAAACCACGTTGGGGTGTATGGGAGAGTTCGCACCATAGAGACCGTCGCCATGAAGTTTTAATGTGTCGTTTGAGAATAGGACATTCACGTGTGACCCATCGCCATCTTCTCTGTGGGGAGGACAAGCCACTCTGCGAGCATTGTGGTGAATTGCTAACTATATTGCACATTCTTTGGCACTGCAAATACTTTGATCAAGAATGTCAAACAAGTTTCCCTTCACTTTCCGGATTTCTACCATTTCATCCAGCCTTCTTGCTGGGAGAAAAACCTTTAGTCCCCTTTCATCGCATTTTAGATTTTCTTAAAAAAACGGGCTACCTGAACCAGTTATAAATCTTCTGCATAGTAATTGCTTTCTCTTACTATAGACTCTTTTAACCGTTTCTTTGGCGCAGCATGGCCTATGTTGCTTTTGCGCCATTAAACACTTAATAATCAATCAATAATTTCGTTTCCACAGGATAGCACTAACAGCTGACATTCAGAAGGCTTTTCTTCAAATCAGTGTGAGACCTGAGGACAAAGATGCTTTTCGTTTTCTGTGGTTTGACAGCCGTCCCGTTCCTGGAGAAGCATTGCCTTTACTTCAAGAGTTTAGAATGACAGGAGTTCCTTTGGGGTCAACTGCAAACCCATTTCTCTTGATGGCGACATTGCAGCATCACCTGCGTTCAGTCGAGTGGGAGGCCAAGCCAACAGCGATGCACCTTGAAAAGTGTTTTTATATTGACGACCTGATTGTGGGTGTCTCATCATACGAAGAGGCGCAGAAACTCTACGATGACGCAACGAAAATACTTGTCAAGGCAGGAATGAGGCTTCAAAGTGGTCGACGAGCTCAAGAGAACTCGAGTGCCACATTGAAAAGACAGCGGACGAGGCGTCTAGGTGTGCTGAATGGAGGTCTGACAAAGGTACTGGGAATCCTCTGGGACGCTGAACGTGACAATCTGCAGGTGAACTTACAGTCACTGTTAGACTTCGGCAAAGAAAGAATGGATACGAAGAGATTCGTTCTTCAGACCACGTCGAGACTCTTCGACCTCTTTGAGACTGCTCTCTCCATACAGCATCTGAGCCAACATCTTGTTTCAGCATATTTGGGAGAGAGGAATTGACGTGGACACTCTCATTGCCAAATGATTTGCGTGAGGATTGGCTTACATGGTGCGTCGAGCTTGCCGAACTTGGCTCCCTCTCAGTCGACAATTGCTTCTTGAGGGCAGAGGGAGCAATTAAGTCCAGACAACTTTATGTTTTCACGGAAGAAAACACTCAGGCGTACGGAGCTGTGGCCTACATGCGAGTCGAGGACACTAGCGAAAACATCAGCGTACGACTTGCGATGTCCAAGGCACGTGTTGCATCTTTGAAGAAAATGACTCTGCCACATCTGAAGCTCCTAGGCGCTCTTGTCGCATCAAGGCTGAATGCTTTCTTGATTGAGACGCTGGATTTTCCCGACTTCGAACGCCACCTTTGGACAGATTCCACCATCGCCCCCAATGTATTCAGGCATTGGCAAGCAAATGGAAGCCATTTGTGTGCAATAGGGTTGTGGAGATCCAGACCAACACCAGACAACCCCGCAGACATGCTCACCCGAGGAGTACTCGCCTCCAACCTGACCCTTTCCAAGATAATAATAATAATATTTATTTCGACCCATTGAGGATTGAGGTGTGCTAGAAAGGCCAGTGGCCCGTACCAAACGGCCTAGAACACCAGAATTACATTGAAAACATAACAATAAGAACATAACAGTAACAGTGAAAACATCACATTGAGCAAAGGTGCCGCGCGGCTTGGCGACAAAATGTTCTAATGCAGTCAGGGTCACTCACGGAGTCGTCATCAAGGCTTTCATGGAGCGTGGGAGTGATCGCCACAGGTGGATGACGCGCGGCAGAAATGACTGTCTGTGGCGCACGGTACGCGCCAGCATCGGTGCCAGATCACCACTGCGGGTACGCAGGACCCGAGAGGCTAATGGGTGGGGCGCACCGGACGGGTAGAGCACCGTCAACAAGAGCCGGAGGGAAGCTGCTTCTTGTCGTACAGAGAGGGGCCGCCAACGAACTGCCTGTGTGTGTGGTAGGGCACGAAGTGGTTGTCACATGATCCAGATCTCTAGCCTCAAAGAGATACGGGCGACGAGGTTCCGGATGCTGACGCAGAGCTGAGAGGCAAACGCACAGTGGTGCACAGCAAAACAGCCGTACAAGAGCCTCTCCTCGTCCTTACAAACTAAAGCAGATGGCTCAAGGCATTGAGGGGGACTGCGTGGATCAAACGATTCAATAAAAACTCACAAGGCAAGGGTCTAAGAGTCAGCGGCTCTTTGTCCACCAATGATTTGGAGGAGGCAGAGAGATACTGGACTAAGCATATTCAGGAAGAAAGCTACAGCGAAGAAAAAGCAAGCATCATCGCAGGTGACCGCCTGCGGTCCAGCTTTCGTATCCGGGACCTGCACCCGCTCTTGGATGAAGACGGTGACATCCGGATTGAGACCCGACTGCAGAATGCCTCGGCATCCGACGAGACCAAGTTTCCGGTGGTACTTCCGGGAGACAACCGTTTCACGGAGCTCCTCGTTCAGAACATGTATGTTCGTATTCTGCATGGTGGTGTGAGTGCTACTCGGTGTGAACTGCGAGAGCACTACTGGGGTGTGAGAGGGCGACAGAGTGTAAAATGAGTGATCGGACGCTGTAAGATGTATCTTCCACTCAAGCTCGAGCCCATGACCGTCCCGATGGCACCTCTGCCTGAAGACCACGTAACAAACGCAGAACCGTTTGTGGTCTGTGGTGTGGACTTTGCTGGACTGACGTTCGTGAAATCTGGAACCAACAGTGTCAAGGCATTTAATCTTCAATTCACGTGCTCTGTTGCGCGAGCTATATATTTGGAGCTTGTCCTGGATATGCCTACAAACGCCTTTCTAATGGTTTTTTTAGACGCCTGGTCTCAAGGCGTGGGTCATCGCGAATAATGTGTTCACATAATGCACTTACTATCAAACGAGCGGCTAAAGATCTTAAGCAGATGTGCGCTTGAGCAGGGACGGCGCCAGGCTTTTCATAGTGAGGGGGCAGTGGGGAGGCGCACGGCATTTTTGGGGAGGCATGGGCTTTCGATCCGACTAAAAGAACAAATATTCAAGGACGATGACTTGGCGCTTCGGGAGTTTTTAATAGAAATCAGCTCAGTTTGTTTCCTTATTTTACAACGTATCTACAACTCTGGTTAATGTAGCATTTCACGTGCAAAATATTCAGGCATGTTTACATTCCGCAATACTAAATAAGCACGCTCACGCTTGTCGTGACTCATCATCTGCTCTTTAGGCAGTCCCCTGCACCGCGGAAAACCGGAGCACGTCAGCGATCATGTAGATGTAGTGACGATTCTCCCTTCTTTGCTGAATAGGCCTGGCAGAGGTACACGGCGACTGATTTAGCCGCGCCACTTTTCTTCATCTGCTTGAAGAAAGCCGATGATGTTTGGGACATCTTGCGTGCCGCACTGTTGGAGTGGCGTCGTAGTCCGCCCTCCTTTTGAAGAGCTTTCTTCCAGTTTCGATAGCCCTCTGTGACTGTGTCAAAATACACCACTTCCACTGTTTTACTGCCCCCCAAATACAAAACACTTTCAGCTTTCCTCACAACCTCCTGGGATAGTCCCTCGAACGGACTCCGTGCCCCAGGGTCACTAATGATGGGAGCATGGCAGTTCTCGAACCGCCAGGCTCCGACCATATATACCCTGTCCCGAGCACACACAGTTGCCGTCACCAAAGGTCCTTCAAGGACCCCATAGAGACTTGAAATAAGCAGGATGACCTAGACACATCAAAACCGCCCCTCGGGAACTCACCAGCCGGCCCGAGCATTTCAGGACTTTGGGAGATTTCCTCGGTCAGAACATGAACAGCGCCCTTGAATTCCTTTGTCTGGCATGTACGAAGCGACGGCGCAGTGCAGATGGGATTACAAGTCTATCCGAGTAATCACTTAGGTGAAGCTGCTTTCAGGAAGTCTCTTTTGGTTGGCGATAGAGGAATTCAGTGGTAGACGACGCTCCTTAGCTCCGGCAAGCCATACCGATATTCATGCATCGTTCTTCACGGGGTACGTAAAGAAAATAAAGTGGACGGCACGAAAAAGTTTAAAACGTCCGGTATGAGTCCTCTTTAGGCTGGTTATCCTTCAAGCCAATGCTTTTTCCATGGGACGAGGAAATTAGGAAAATGACGAGCCATGTAGCGTATGCGGGTCTGCGCGCGAAAATTAGGGTGAGGGGGGAGGGTGTAAAGGCTGGCATATTTTTGGGGTGGCAGGACAAATTTTAGGGGAGGCGCCCGCCACCCCTCGCCTCTCTTTGGCGCCGTCCCTGCGCTTGAGATGAGCTGAGTTCATCTGCGGGGAGGATGTTGCGGATAGAGTTTCCCGTGTTCCCCTGTTGACTGGCTCGTATACCACAAATCACTTGGGCCGGGGCGATGGGGTGACGGAGTTTGAAAACTCGACCTAGGGACGGAGAGTTTTTCGCAGAGTGCTTAGTCTATGTGGTCGGCGTAGAGTTGTATGACCAGGAGAGAGAGAAACGAGGAATCTCTGGCTGGCCGGGATGTGGCTCGGGTCTCTTTGTGTTGGATCCTCCTAAAGGAAGAACGTGGCGAACGAGTCTTCTGCTAGAAATTTTCTGTATAGCAATGCAACTTTCAGCGTGTACCTTTAATAAACAGTTGTTCTGTCCAGGTTGTCCAATTTGGTTCTACATTATGGTTCGTACAGAACACACCTCTATTGCAAACACGAGGCTGCCAGGGCAACGGTTTCAACTGAAGCCAGGCTCCAAAAGGCAGTCGATGAACCTGACAAATAAACTGAACATGAGAGCTCACACTCGCCAGGTGCGTCATCACAAGAGCCATCTTCTGAAGCACCAAGGATGGCCGGAGAGGTGCTCTTCGAAGGCGGCTGTTGTTATTTCACCTTGGGATTACCGAGTAGCTGAAGCCATCACAGAGCATTGCTGATGAAATCCTGATTGTTATCAGAAATGTGGTGTTTGAAGTCCTTGTGGTATCACAGAACAATCTCAAGACTTCCTCGAGAAGGGGAATGTTGCCATGTCAGTGAGAGAAGTTGGCCTTAGCTCCCAGATGCTAAACAGGTTGTCGAGGACATCTTTTCAGGGATACAGACCATCTACCTGAGGAAGAAATATGTGATAAAGAACCTCTCCAAGACAGACGTTTTGGTTATATGCCACTTCAGATGGGCAAACAGGCATTGCAGGAGTCGGTGTGCTATGTACCGCTATCGCCACTAGTGGGAAATCTGTTGTCATCGCCTGAAATCCTTGAAAACGTCATGCAGCCCATAAATCAGTCCAAAGTCCTTTAAGACATCACTGATGAAGACTTCTTCAGCCAACAGCTGCTGCGTTAAGAGGACAGTAAGGCAGCGACCATCTTCCTCCTCCTGTATTGGGATGAGCTTGGGCTGAGAAATCCTCTGGGCGCGACAGCAGGGTCTCACAAGATTCTTGTGGTCTACTCCTGTGTGCTCAACATCCATCCAAGGCAACGATCCAAGTTGAGTGCCGTTCACCTCCTGCTGCTTGTCAGGTACCCGATGGTCAAGAAGTACGGCTTGGGTCGAGTTCTTGCTCCCCTCATCCAGAACTTGAATTATTAGCATGGTGTGCATGCGCAAGGGAAGCACTTCAATGTGGTGACAGTAGCATTCGCGGGGGACAACCTTTCTGTGCCTTTGATGACTGGCCTCCCGTGCTGCTTTAGTAGCGGCCGCATATGTCGTTTCTTCCTTGATCGCTACGGGCATCTGCACGAGCTTTTCTCCAAGGCAGATTGTACGATGAGAACACGCGCAAGTCACGAAAGCCACCTGAAAGCATTTGCTCTGAATCCAGCCTAGAACGAACCATTGAATAGCATCTCTGACATTTCTCCCTCCAAACCATCGCAGAGTTTGACATTATGCCACAACTCCCCAACGGGTGCAATGCGTAATAACTTAAAAGGAGGAATGAGCGTTGGCACGCAGCATGTCCTGCATCGTCTGGTGGAAGATGGCACGCTTCAAAAGTTCGACGTGGACAAGGTGAAAAGCTTCAGTTATGGATTTCACGACAAAAATGCTGCTCCTGTTGCACCTAAAGAGAAGTTCCTGGAAGGAAAACCAACCTGCGTGGTACAGAAAGTCAAAAGTGGTGCTTATTCAGGCTCTTCCCGCAGACCTTTGGAGATTTTGTGCCTTCCGATAACCCACATTGGTTAGTCTGCGTGGCCTACAGACATTGCATCGACATCCTAGTGGAGCGGACTCCACGAGACTGCGTTTCCTATATCAGATCAAGATCCAAGAGTTTCTGGAAACATTGATATTGCGGTACCTATCTGCGCCAATAACAGCAAAACTGCACTACTTGCTCCACTACCCAGGCTTTATACAGAGGTTTGGCTCACCACGCCGATACTGGGGAATGCGCTTCGAGGCAAAGCATGCCTACTTTAAGGCTATTGCTTTGAAGTGCGAAACTTCCGCAACATCCGCCGAACACTAAGCACACATCATCAGCTGTTGCAGGCATACGAGCTCATCTGGAAAGCTTTTCGAAAGCTGCATTGAAACAACTGCGTCTGTTGTGGTGAAGGTGGCCAGCCATTCACAAGAAGAGCAAGCCGCTGTCTCCGCCATCACGCCAGAAGCAACCCTTTGCTCTGTGAAGACTGCCAGCGCAAACAGTCGTATGTACCTACTGTGAGATGTGATCATCTCCGATGTGCAGAAATGACACCCCAATCTTCCTCCAAGTCTCGAGACTGCTGGTAATTTGCGGATTGTTTATCCTCCTTTGACAACGTCTGAAAACTTTCTGCTACTGCCATCACAGGTGCTCGTATACATTGTGGAAGAATGCAACGACATTGTGGCAGTGACACCAGGCAACGAGTTTGACTTGTGCTCGCTTGGCCTGTACAACTCTGGCACACTCTACGAAGTTGTGCCTCACTTCGCAATTTTGCAAGCTAAACACTACAGCACAAGGGGATAGATTCCTCTCCAACACGAGAAAACCGAACATACGGACAAACTAGAGTAAACAGAAGCTGAATTGTGCTTTACATCTTTTTCCCGAATGTGTCTGTTTTTTAGAGAATCTGGAAAGTTCTGTTCATTTATCTGAAAACCGCAATGAGCCTGCGTTATTATTTAATGCTTCCGAAAAAAAAAACTTGTTAACTTGTTATTAATAATGCGCTCAAAAATTTTTGAGGATACTGGAAGAACCGAGATCGGCCTATAATTATGAATATTTGCCTCTCCTTCTTCTAACACAGAGGTACTTTGGTTATTTTTAATTCTTCGGGAAAATCATCAAACTGAAGCATCATATCTATAATGTGGGACAAAATGGGACTCATCATGCCCGCGGTCTGCTTTATATGTAAAGATTTTATTCCATCATCTGCAGCAGCAACATAATATATGTTTAAATTTCTAATGTTTTCTTTGTAACTCATTTGGCGAGTTGGAATCAGCATGATAGACTGTAGCTGATTCATCGTGGATACACTGTTATCTGCGCTGACACTTTTCCCCGTGCACGTGCCTACGTTAATAAAATACCGATGCTTTTTTTCTGCTAGTTCTTTTCCAGATGCATATATAAGATTTCTTTCAAGCTATATCGTGTTGACTTTCGATTCGTTAAGTCATTTACGGTCTCCCATACCCTTTCTACTATCATTTTGAGCATGCAGAAACTTATTTTGATAATAATCGCACTTCGCGCTCTTCAAGTGGGAGTTCAGTTTGTTTCTAAACCTTGTCATGGTCGTTGCCGGACAGAGAGCGAAGAGGAAAAAGACGACGGAAGGGAAGAAAAATAGAAAATGAGAAGCTCGTGAGAGAGGGCTACACGGATGATTCGGGACAGTCGAAGTCGAATCGCGCATACCATCTACGACGAGCACCATCGACCTCCAATCCGGGTTCCCAGGCTCCGAGAGGCGAAACATCGGTGCCGAGGCTCGAGGACACAACAACGACCTCCGTCGGGGTACCCAGACCCCGAGAGGTACGACTGCGCTGCTTTCAAGCCCTCGAGGCGCCGGCCTTTACGAGGTCGACTCAGCTGCGCGGAAGGAAACCGGCGACAGCAGTCGGAACCCTCAAGCCCCGGACTCCGTCCGACTCTCTGGCTACCCAACTAACTGACTGCTCGACTCGAACGACTGGCCGACTGCCCTCCGACCTAACCACCCGATCACTTCGCTGACTGCCCGACTGTCTGCTCACTCTAACAATCAACGACAGTACGTGGGCGTTAAGTAAGACTTTTGTGCTTGAATAACACTAACGTAATTAGCGATTGTACATATTCTTCTTATTCAGTCTTCTTTTGTTGCCCAGTGAAAGCTTATATAACGCATCTAAATTGTTTCCGTGTGATTACTGAACATCTCTCAATCACAACCAACATGACGACCTTTTAAATTCAGTTAAAAGACAGGGATCCCGAGTTATGATGAAAGCCTGATACTTCTAGTTTTTTTTTAAATATTTTTATATAGGTCACCAGATACCAACGGTTTTCTTATTTTCTTCCTTCGGTTTATCTCTCTTAAGGGAAACGCAGCACCATAATTCTGTCTAAATTTAGTCTCAAAGATTTTATAGGCACGGGCCGTCTCACGTTCTTCGTATAGACGTCATCCCAACTGTCTTGATCTATAAGGTAGCCAAACGTTGGAAGTGAGTCGTCGTTTTTTGGGTGGTGCCAAGACGTTTGTTTTTCGTTATTATGCTCCCCAGTTAAATGAGACCCAAAGCAGATGATGGGAATATGGTCGCGAGAATCGTAAACATAGCGCCAGCTGTAATATGACCTCTATCTAGGTTTGTGATGCAGACGTCAAGAAATGTAGCTGTGTCTGTAGTCACCCCGGTTGGTAGTGTTATCACATTGTTACAGGCATAGTGATGGATGATGTCGCATAATTTTTTCGCATGGCGGTCACGCGAAAGCGTATTTATGTTCATATCTCCGTAAATAATGAATGACACAGAAAACGACCCGATGATACATAGTGCGTTTTCAAGAAATTGCATGAATTCAAACACATTGCCAGAGGGTGGTCTGTACAAGGCAGCAACTAGAGTATTAGATGTTCGAATGAATAAGCTTTCGACATTTTCATTCATCTTGTTAGGTCATTCATGACTTCAGACTGTGGGTTAGTCTTGAGATAAATGGCTATTCCACCGCTTCTTTTTTCTTTTCTGCTCAGATGTTCACACCTTCGGGTCGCGGAGGGTGGCGTGACCATGCTCATGTTCCGTCGGGCAACGGCTTGCAGTTTAGGTCCCTCAGTTGGCGAATAACCTTGAGGCCGAAGCACTACTTTAGCAGTTCCTCCCTGTGACGATGAATAGACCCCTTCGAAAGACTACCCTCTGTTGGCAGATGTGGGATCCCTGCTCAATGGTGAACTAAAACCGCAACGTCGCAACACGCTTTATGCGTTTGGTTAGATTAGAAGGCAAAAACACACCAACAGAAAAAGGATGAGCGCATTGACGTTGCACTTTCGAAGCTGTTTGATTGGCTCGTCGGCTCCTACACTCTAAAAAAAGGGTGTAATGGGATACACCCATGGGGTGTAAGTGCTTGTCACATATACTACATACTACTACATGTGTTCCCTTTGGGGGAATACATGTAGTAGTATGTAGTATATGCACATGTATTCCCTTCGTACTCCCTTTGGGAATACATGTATTCCCTTTGGGGGAATACACGTGCACCCCAAGGATATACTAATGTACTAACATGTATTCCCTTTGGGGGAATACATGTGCACACCAAGGATGGGAGTATGTGTACACCCATTGGTGTGGTGTACATGTGCACTTTTCTCGACACCTTGAAGGGAACACAGGTGCACCTCATGTAATGGTGCATTGTTACACATCTTTCTACACCCACTGATCTCGAAGGGAACACAGATGCACCCTATTCAAGGGTGCACCTTTACACCACTTTGTGCACCCTCTTCAATCGTAGGGAGCACAAATGCACCCCACTCAGTGGTGTACCATTATTCCCCTTTCTACACCTAATGCCCTCAAAGGGAACACAAGAGCACCCCATTCAATGGTGCACTGTTACAGCTCTTTCTACACCCACTGATCTCGAAGGGAACACAGGTGCACCCCATTCAAGGGTGCACCTTTACACCACTTTGTGCACCCTCTTCAATCGTGGGAAGTACAGATGCACCCCACTCAGCGGTGTACCATTTTTCCCCTTTCTACACCTACTGCCCTCAAAGGGAATGCAAGAGCACCCCATTCAATGGTGCAGTGTTACACCTCCTTCTGCACCTACGGAACTCAAATGGAACACACATGCACCCCATTGAAAGGTGTACTGTTGCACCGCTTTATACACCCCTTCACTAAATGGGAACACAGGTGCACCCCATTGAGTGGTGTACAGTTATTCCACTTTCTACACCTAGTGCCCTCAAAGGGAGCACAGGAGCACCCAATTCATTGGTGCAGTGTTACACCTCCTCTTACACCCACGGAACTAAAAGGGAACGCAGATGCACCCCATTCAAAGGTGTACTGTTGCACCGCTTTATACACCCCTTCACTAAATGGGAACACAGGTGCACCCCATTGAGTGGTGTACAGTTATTCCACTTTCTACACCTAGTGCCCTCAAAGGGAGCACAGGAGCACCCAATTCATTGGTGCAGTGTTACACCTCCTCTTACACCCACGGAACTAAAAGGGAACTCAGATGCACCTTATTCAATGGTGTAACATTGCACCTCTCTCTACACCCACTTCACTGAAAAGGAACAAAGGTGCACCCTATTAAATTGTGTATTTTCTTTTCTACACCCCTCATTCAAATGGAAGACCGTTAACCCAGTCAGATGGTGTACTATAACAGAGTCACTGAGCCGACCAACTATGTACACTAGTGTTCTAATTGACTGTGATGTAAAAAGAACCATCAATCATATTCCAAATGGCAAGCGCCACACTTTATTACGTTCCATGTATCAAAGTCGTCAGGAGGGTCAGGCTCATGCCTGTCAGAGGGGTGAACTTTACACCCATAAGCCTTTCTAACACACTGAGGGACCTCAGTGCTCCTGGAAACATACTGGATGTTGAAAGTCCAGTACATGCAAAAAGCAGAGATACTGAACTTGCAACATCCAGTACGCCCAGGCTGAGGTCCTCTACCTGGACCAGGTAGGAGTCTGACTTCAAAGGTGTTGCCCCACTGTAGAACGCTGTGGGGTGGGGCGGCTGCACGTCAGGGTTCTGAAATGAACAGGAAATGAAAAGTCAAGGCACTTGGCAGTTATAGGCTCGTGTCAGTTACTCGAAAACAAATAACAGTGCAATCCACTTATATCGATCAATTTCTAGAGTTTCTAGACTAGAAACGCTGTTTCTAGTCCAGATACAACGATAATCTGTGTAACCATTGAATTTTCGGGTTTTCAGATTATCGTTGTAAGTGGATCGCACTGTAATGTAATTACTAGTGGTATTCTGCAATTACTTTTGCATTCCTTTGTGGGAAAAATTGTGGATGAGTCTATTGACACACCGTGAACAGCACTGTGTTTTTCCATGCTTCTTGAACAAATGAAAGGATACATCAAAATTAGAGAAGCAGAGCAAAAAATATTCTTGAAAGATACATGTTCTGGATCCGGTAATTAGGAGGAAAGAGTAACATATTCCACAAAAGAAAGGATAAAAGTTGTGCCTTCCCCCCTCCCCCCTGGCTTTTCTGAAATTTTTGAACATTCTTAATAAAGGGTCAAGCAGTCATTCAAAATCTCTACCAAGGTTCCATATTAAGGCTGATTCACACTTGCGTTCAGTCCGACCGAGTGTGACTGCAACTGCCTGCAATGCTTAAAACAAGATGGCAGTGTCTGCGAGATTGTGCCAACGGCAGGGTTATACACGCAATTAAAGTATCAAAATGCATTCAGACACGATCATAGATAATTCCCACTGCATTTTGAAAGCGTAAATGCGTTAGTAACGCTGCCGTTAGCGCAACCTCGCAGACGCCACCATCTTGTTTTAAGCGTCGCAAGCGGCGGCAGTCGCACTCGGTCAAACTCAATGCAAAAGTGTGATCCAGCCTTTAACCTGCAACTATTCGCCCTTTGTTGTTTGTAAACAAACTCAGTGGCAACATCTATCAGATAGCCCTGACACACTTCTGGTTTGCACATATTTACCAATATTGTAGGCATAGTTTTTAGGCAAAATCGGAACGTGATAGGTTAAGAAACCTATTTTTGCGGACGATTTAAAGAGCCTGGCCGCTATTTTGGACACGCGGTATATGTGAGATAAATTTAACATAAGTTGAGTGAAATAATGTTAAGTCGAAGAAAAGAGAATTTCTCGATGACAGCACATAATCTGATGCCGCAAATACTGCAACACATGGTACCTAGCTCAACATAGGAAGTGCAAAAGGGCTATTTTTCACAAGCCACCACGTTTCAACCCAAACGAAGAAGAGTAAAGTAAACCATTACAACAGGTTCACAATTGAATCTATACAAGCCATAAGGTATCAGAAAATTAGGTGGCAGGAACTGACACGTGACAGCACCTGATTTACTATCAGGTAAAAATTAAACGCAAACACCGGCCCGCGTTATCACGCGCTGCGGTGTTCACATTTAATTTTTCCCCGACTGTACGTACCTGAGGACTGAGGTTGCTATAAGCCTGATGAATGTTCCCGTTGGAACCCAAAAAGCAACAGCTGGTTCAGTGTATTTGCATCCTTTCTCCAGTGGATTTCAAATAAAGTATGCATTTCTTTAAAAGAAAAGCTTTAGTTTTTTGTGCATTCATTTTGGTTATTTTGGGTCCAACACTGACATATGGGGAAATCATGGCACTGAACCATGAGTTCAATGCCCTGCAGCTACCTGACCTAGCAGCTTTCTTTTGGTGGGTGACATAAAGGTAACGAGTAATTCTGAGCAATCTGTCGATCAAACTTACTCTACAAAATGCAATTTCATAAAGTAGTGGACTACTCGCAAAATTAATCAACTACTTTACAACCTTAAAATGAATTACTTCAGTCTAGCCGTAGTTCACACTCACCTAGATTTATATAGGACACCAAGTAAGTTTTTCCATCAATAATTGTTTCTCAGCATGCCTAAACATTACGTTTTCACTGCAATGATACTTTAAATTACATTTGACAAAATGTAGACTAAATACAATGTAAAGTACTTATCCATACCAGCGGTTGCAAAAAGGCGGTACTTTTCTCCTTTAAGAGATGAGGCAGCAATTCCATTACCCCTGTTGCAAGGATGTCTGCAGATAATAGAGACCATTGTACATTCAAAATGAGCTTTACCAAAAACCACAAACAGAAATAAAGAAATGGTTGAAAGGCTTACCATCCCTCTCTATTTCTGGCGCAAGATCTATACACTTGTATAGTGCTGCTGCCGCCGTCTTTGTATTTCGCTTCCCTGCGGCAAGGGTCAACACCTTCATTCCAAACGTCTTGATGAGCGCTTTAAGCCCTTCAGCGGCATCAACCTTGGTGATCCGCTGGAACTCCCTTTTAAGTGTTGACTATACTGTAACCTGACCAAATCCCCCCTTGTGTAATGTCCAGTAATGAACCTTCAAGGTATAATGAATAATAATGAATAATAATAACAATCTGTTATTAAAAATAAGCCAAAATGCTTGCTTAGTGAGCTGTATACAAGAACACAAAAGACTGCAGCTGCAGAGCTGCACATATGTAGAAAACCTAAAACGAATTATACATACAGATATTGAGGTGTCTGTATCTGTTTACTCCCAAAGAAGCTTTGAGAGAGTGAGATGTTATTCTCCCATCTGTGATATATTGCTTTCACGAGATGAGAAGACAGCTTTTTCAATTAATTCTTACATCTCCAGAACGGAGTCCAAAAAGCTTTACGCCTATACAGCACTGAAACTCTCCTACAGAGCGAGTGTGTGCTCGACAGTTGAATTATTTTTTTAAAGCTGTCTTCAAATGTGACAGTGATTGTAAAATAAATATTGACATTACAGCTATAGATTGGTGGCATTCTGCACTCAGCTGACGAGTGAGGAATTGCCCCGCAAGCCCTACTTGGAAACATGGATTGGAAACAAAGTGCCTTTGGACTCTGTGTCCACTAATTTTACTTTTATTCAAGAAACAACAAAAAACCTGTCAAGGTGCCTACCATGTGACCACAGTCTTTTTGAATGAACTCTACAGCCCAAATAAGTGTGCTTGGTTTACCTCACCCTCTTTCAACAACTCTGCAAACAAGACTGACATCAAAGCAATAAAATTCAATGTCATTGGTGCACACATTTTTTTCCTCACTGCCATTTGTAACCATGCCTTCCATCAGCAAGCATCACTCCAATTACTTAAGCGTGCCTCGGCTTGTACAAGAAAGTGTGACTTCAAACTATTGACTGTAGATTGTGTCATATCACAACTTCCATCAAATGATGACACAAACATAGAAATATCAAAATAGAAGCTTCACGAAATAATTTTGCAGCAAAATCTTCATTCCTTTGGCTTGAAACTTTTATACATAATTGAAGGCATACAAACTTGCACAAGGAGACCTGAGATGGCCAATTTTAGGCTAGAGAGGATCTTTAAAGGGACAATGAAGACGATTTGGAAACTTCATTTGACGACTGAAATAGGCCTCAGGCATGACCCAGGCAATGTTGACCAAGTTTTAGCAAACCGATCGCCTGCATGTCGCATAAATCAATTGAACAGTTTATAGGGAAATCGTACTGGCAGCGCTGCCAGCACCGCCTCGAGAGCGCAGAAGGAACGAGTTTTGCGCGACCTCGTAGCACTTCGTCCTGAATGACGTAGGAGTATGACATTGCAGGCAAAGTAACTCTTCACTTACAACGTCACTTGGACGGTTAGTTTAGGTATCACCGGTTTATTAGCAGGTACAAAAATAGTCATCACAAAATTCTACAAAGAATGAAGTGGCATGCCAGGACCCCAAGGCGTCCAAAGACATAACTTTTTGTATTTAAAAACGTCCTCATTGTCCCTTTAAAGAAGTTTGCAATAACCCCCGAACAGCCACCAGCTGCACTCTTTTGCAACAAGGTTAAAATATGAGCTTTATCCAGAACACACCTGTTATTGTTATTTAAAAATTTCAACCTTAAAGAAATTGGAAAAAGTTGCATACCTCTTGAGCATACCCCAGGGCTGGGTACTTGGCTAGCACCTGGCCAACAAGTGGTTTAGCTACAAGCATCCAGTGACGCCTCTCGTCGAACGTGCATTCCATCGATGTTGAAATCTTTCCCCCATCCGGGGTTGTCTTCCCAACCTCTTTTGCAATGAGGCTTAGATGATTAGCCACAGAATCTTCATCTCCTGCGGGTCCCCACACGGTGACACCATTGACCTAAAAGAAGAGATTAAGACATGTATCTTATAAAAAGCTTTTAATAAATATCTGCACTTCCGTCTCATCGAAAAATCTAAATTCAGAACAATTGAAAACATTGATTAAAAATTAGATTTCGATGTTCCCCTCATACGGAATGCAAAATGTGACAGTAGACTCATGAATCATGGTGTCGAAAACAGCAGATGAAAATCAATGTTTACAAAACTAATTTCTTAACTTCACTACAAAGAAAAGCAGCACCCAGTTTGACCACTCGCTCTGTTTGGCGTGCAAATTAATGAACACAGAAACACCTCAGTATAAACTTTAAAATTAATATGAGAACCTCATAAGCTACATCCCTGCAAAAGCTAAACAAAGCATATCCGTTCTCAGCTGGAAGGATCTCTTGTCTGGAACCCCCATCAGTTACTAAACTGTACAGAATAGGGCTAGTCGTTTCATTAGTTGTATGAACCGACCAGCCTACCTCCATTATTAAGAAAAATGTCATGCATGACTCGGGCATGACCCAACCAAGCTTTAGCCATGCCCAATGCCGGCGTGTCGAACAAATGAATTATACAGTTACCAGAAAAATCGTACTGGGAGCGATAACAGCGGCCACCCGAGAGTGCGAATGATGCGAGTTTCTCGCGACCTCGTAGCACCTCGCTTAGCATAACGTAGGAGCATGATACCTGAGAAGCGACTATTTTCTTACTACGTCACTTGGACAGTTGCGGTATCGCCAGTTAATTCACAGGCACAAAAATAGGCATCACAGATGTCTATAAAAATTTAGCGGCGTGCCAGGTCCCCCAATGTAATAAAACACACTTGTTAGAAAAAAAAATTAAAATTGTCGTTATTGTCTTTAAAAGGCCTCTAACCCGGCAAATTTTTTTTTCGTGCTAGGCGCAGAAATGGCATATCAGGACATTACAAAAAATTTTTCACTATAGAGTTGCGTAGTTTTTTTTTATAAAAAATAGAAATACGAGGCCCAATTCAAAGTTCCCGCCCGTGCACTGTGACGTACGTCACAGTGCACGTCAAGTGACATAAGTACCAATTCAATTTCTCGCTACTTCAGTAAGCTAACGGTTCGTGTTTCCTCGTTCAATTTAGCGGGGAAACACGAACAAAATTAGTTTCACTGCTAGATTTAGCGGGAAATTGACGTCAAGTGACATAAGTACCAATTCAATTTCTCGCTAAATTTAGCGGGGTGGTTACTCGATGGCGACGCCGACACCGCTTAACTCGGAAACGGGCGCCTATGAGCTTCGATCTCAAATCCATTAATTGATTAACTCGCTTTCCGATCTTATGCACTTCGTCATAATGTCACACGGCAAACATACAACCAAATTTCATTTGTCTTTCAATCTTCAAAATGTGCAATTGGTTAATTGGTCCAAATACCTGGAATAACTTCACTTTAACGATGTTAACAATAATTAACCAATTACATGAGACTCATGCAATATAGATCAATCAACTTGTCTTGGCGAGTACATATGACTTATTGCTTGCACGACCGAAACGGGCCCATATATCATTATCAGGGGCAATATTTGCACGCGTACATGGCGATCTAGGGCCGTATTTACGCACTTATACGTCCGCATCTGGCAGTATTTACCCGCTTATATGGTGATATCGGGGCGTATTTGCTCCCATATATACCCTATCTGACTACTTATATTATCATATCTGCCCGTATATAAAATATATCAGGGCCATATCTGACATTTTCGTACGGGGTAACAGTGTATTGCAAGGTGTCGGGCGGTCAGAAGGGAGGCATCGACCTACGTCACTAAAAGTGGATTCGCCGGAAGTCACGGGAGTTTCACTCCTCGTGCCCTCCGCGACCGTGCTTAACTGCTCTTCGTACGAGCGATCGTAGAAAACGAAGTTCCAGTTCCACCAGCTCACTAAAGTGCATCGAGCATATCCATCGCCTACCCACGGATTCTAGTAGCTGTCCTGCGGGAACCGCAGTCAGCCACCGGTCCATCTCTTGTATGTCTCTCGGAAATGCATGCAGTGTGATCTCTTCTTCAGTTGCTGAAATACCGGGACAGTCCCTCACACAGCACCTTATAGGCATTGTAGCTGATCACGTCAATTCACTGATTCCGCTTCTACCTTTACAGCAACATTAAGTGATGAAAGGCAAATAAAAGAAACCTTGTCTGCTTGGATCGCTCGTGGAAGTGCAAAGAATAACAAAAATATTTAAAAAAAATATTACACGCGCTCGCGGTAAGCACGAGGAGAGATACAACTCACGTGACTTCCGGCGATGCCTACCTTCTGACCGCCCCGACAACTTGCGGTACACTGTTACGTCACAGTGCACTGGCGGGAACTTTGAAGTGGGCCTCGTATTTCTACTTTTTACAAAAAAACTACGCAACTCTATAGTGAAACAATTTTTTTGTGATGTACTGATATGCCATTTCAGCGCCTAGCATGAAAAAAATTTTTTTTGGCATGTCAGAGGTTTTTTAAGTAAAGCCCTCATGGGCCCTTAAAGCAATCAATAATTTATTAATTGATTACAACAGTTGTACATGTTTTTAACCAACTTTACTCCACTCTAGCCAATGAGAATGTCATGTTGTCCCAGGTGTGCTGTGTTTAACAGGTGACCACGGGATTGAACCTGTTTTGTTTCCTTTTAAAAATCTCCCCGCATGGCAAATTGCATGATCACAATGTCCTATACCTCTGAAAGATGACCGCATGGCATGCTATGCAATAAGCATACACAAAAGCCAATCCTACCTGAAGTATTCTTATTTTCTTTGTTCTACTAGATCAGGCACAAACAAACAACATGGGGACCTTCAGCAGAAATGGAATATTGTGACCATGCCTTTAACTGTTCCTCCAAACGTTGGGAGGTATAAGCACATGGTGAAATTTGAAAAAAAAAGTATGAACCTTACACTTCGGGCAACATGCTTCACCGCTGGTGTTGCTGAGCCAGCGCACACCTTCTCCTCCTTCGCTTTTTTGTTTTTTTCCCGTGCCTCCCCCACACCTGCCACAGTGTTGGACATCGAACGTCTGGAATTTTTTGCTTTCACTCGTAGATGTCCTTTTCAAGATACCTAAAAGAAAATATTATGAATACTCATATACAAACCAGCTTTATAATCCTATCTGTACAAAATATATTTACGAAACCATTGTCTTACTCATCACGCAACTGTGGGTAGCGGTGCACCAGCCGCTCTGCAGCGGTTGAGTAGAAGTGCTGGGGATAGCTAGACAGAAATATAACAGAAGTTTACTTTTGCACTACATTCTCACCATTTGAAAGACAAGTTCTTGCAATCTGAAAATTCTGCCCAAAGACGAGGAAACAATTTAGTCAGATGTTATAAGAATAAAAGGAATACCAGGAGATGGTGCCCTACTTCATTCATACAACGGCAACACAGTGCAAGCAGATATCCTGTATAAACGCTGCAAACACAGCACAAGTTCATGCACATAGACCCTTTGCAGAATTCAGTGCAAGTAGCAGCCAAACATTTTGCCAAACTACTAATGGTGGCAATGAACATGTAGTTATTTGATGGGCACTGCCAATTAAACATCAGAGGCAAGCGGGAATGTGTTCTTCACAGTGCAGCTCTCCTTTCATGTGTTTCAATTTAGATCTTAGCAAAGAAACAATCGTTCTGTGTGAAATGCCCTCCTGCGAAAAGCTCTTGGTAACATTCACTGCATTAAATGCTTTAAAACCTAGTGTTTGCCAATAGGTTGACTAGAGTGGAGACCGAAATAAATGCTGATACAGCGCTCACACTTAATTTGCGCATCGCACTGTGCTGACATATCAAAATACACGTGCCAAGCAGTTCAACTTTTTTTTGCAGCCAACAGAAAGTCGCCATAGTTTGGCACAGGTTGGCACAGGTTCTATGCAATTCGAAGATGATAATCATTGAAGTGGCCAGACAGAGTTCGGAAAAATGTGTATTTGGGGTTGCACAGATTCTGTGGTTGGCAAATTTGACAAAGCTTACAAGAGAAACAATTATATCGGGAGTTCTTTCACTGTCCGATAACAAATAAAAAAACAGCTAGGCTCAACCACTGCTCTAGCAACAATTTGAGTATTACATTGCAAGTACCTAGGAACATTAATTCACTGTGAGGCAACTGCCAAGGAAAATCAAAGGAAACAGAATGAAGACTTCGTCTTATCTCGTCGCTGTTTCACTTTTACATTACATTTTCAACCAAATTAGGGCAAAAAAAGTTTGAATAGAAGGTCGCTCACATGGTGTATTTGCAAAAGTCATAGTATATGTGCTCGACGATCTTTCGCTTGAGCGATTCAGGGCAGTTCCCCCGGGTGACTGCCTTGAGTTCTCGATCAATGTTGATGGCCATGCGAGGCAGCCTGTATGCATCGAGGTTCCTTGGCCCTTGCTCCACGGGCAACAGCACTGCCTGCTGTACCTGAAGTACCTAGGGAGTCCTAAGCAAAGCGATGACAGCAGTGTTAAACCACACCAAGTCTCATAATTTAGGACACAAAACTCCAGAAAAATAATAAAGCTCTTATTACAAGCAAAGCAGCGGTCACCTTGACTCAAGCAAACTTGATGTTGCTTTCATTAAGTCTTGTATTTGTTATAAATGTGAACAGGCAAATTAGTCCTGTCCCATTAGTCATTTTGAAAACAAAGCTGTGAGAAAGAATTAGGAGGTGGGCCTACGAGTGCTGAAATTCGTGATGTCTTTTGAAAGACCTGTTTCCAATTATACATTACAGGACATAGTGATGACCAGTGAGTTGAGAGTCAGTTACTTGGCTGTACCTCAATAACACATGACAAATGTGGAATAGTGACAAGTAAAAGCATTAGAAATAAACCATTTTAGTTTCTGATCATACCAGGTGAGCTGTTCTGAGCACCCTACCTTGCTTCTTTTCTTCTTTTGCACTACATTCTCACTAGTTCATGAAATTTGTACCATTCTGCCAAAACATTAAGAAACAATTTACTCGGACATTTCAACAATGATTCAAATTCATAGGACAATAAACCCAGCAGAGTTTTATTGCACAACAAATTAGAGGGGAAGAGACGACTGAGCAACAAGCACAGACGGACAATGTCAAATCAGTGCATTATTGGTGTTATCGGATCATGTTCACACTCACTCCTTCTAAAACTTGTGTTATATGACGAAAATAATCTCTGGAGAGAGGGAACAAGGACAAAAGACAACACAAATCTGTGTGTTGTCCTTTGTCCCTCTTGTTCCCCCTCTCACGGGATTATTTTCATCGCTCTCGTCCAGCTTGCTCGCACCTTTGCATTTAATCGCATTATAATCATGCTGTTATATGTTTGTCTAAGAAGGTAAACCCTATTAACTTTTGTTATAAAGCTTGCCACTCGACCCTTCCATTAGGAAGGGTCGAGTGTACTTTGTGTATTGTGTGTACTTTGGGACTACGCCAGCTATTTCAGCGAAGGCTTTCAAAAATCCCCAAAAAGGGCTGTTAGAGAAAAAAATAAACGTTTTCAGGATCAATTATTACCAAGGACGGTGAATGTCAGGAATTGCAAAAAAACATTAAAATCAGCAAATTAATTAACGAAACATTGATCATTCATTCTTTAATTAGAGGGCTTTACGGCACATGTTTATATTAGAGAAATGTGATGACGGTGATAGTTAAGGCTAGGTATCCATCTCCAAATTTTCCTCTAGAAACCGGCCGATACCGAAACCAAGCGAGCAAAGTCTACTGGGAGGACGACGCACGTGACTTTCCTTCACTAAACGGGGGTTGTCCTTCCAGTCGACTCTGTGCGCCTGATTTCGGTATCGGCCAGTTTCTAGAGCAAACTGGGAGATGGATAGCTCGAACCCTGAGCTTGATTCACATTGCTTAAAAACTGGACTAGCCTTCAACAATGACCGTCATTATTTCTTCAATATAAACATGTGCCCTAGAGCGTCTAACGTAAAAATGAATTAGCAAAGTTCAGTTAATTAGCTGGCTAATTTGTATATTTTTTGCAATTCCTGATGTCGACCGTGGCTGGTAGTTTGTTCATGAAAGGAGTTTTTTTTTCTGAAACTATTTTTAAAGGGATTTCTGAAAGGCTTTGCTGAAACACCCAGTATATAAGACTGTTCCTTGTATTTTATTAAACGTTAATAACGTTGTCAATGCCTCTTTTCGTACAATGGGTGACATTTCTAGAATTACACAGGAGTTTTTCACTTCAACCTGTTTACGGCGGTTATACTTTTCGTTGATTCGGTCTAAGCTGGAGCTCGCATCTGTTGTCTGGAATTATATTAGGGATGCGTGCCAAGATATGATAGAAAATGTTCAAAAACATTTCTTTAGAATTCCTTGTGATCACTATATTGGTCGCAAAGTTTATTATGAATAGAGAAGATTCTTAGAACGATGCAGCTGTTCTAGTTTGATTTCTAGACTATGCCTGCGATACCTTATATTAATGCTAATAGCATTCTTTGGATACTTCACGCACTTTTCGTCTATGTATCTATCTATCTATCTATCTATCTATCTATCTGGCTATCTAACCTCTTACGCCGCGGGTCGATAAATAAATAAAAAAGACCGGCGCCGGCTGGGATTCGAACCGTTGACCCTTTGATCAGCAGGCAGACGCGCTAACCACAGAGCTATGAAGGCAGTTTTTTTTCTCTATTGCAGAGCTATGAAGGCAGTCATTCAACGCACTCTAAAGGGTTGTTTATATCTTTACCATAGGACGCGCTTTGCAGCGCTGTCACAGCTACCGGTGCGCGCGCGTTCCATGCACGAGTGAGCACGGCCGCTAGCTCACCCTCTCCCGCGCTCGGGAGAGGGTGATGTAGCGGCCGCGCTCAGCCTCACGAGAGCGGAATGAGCCCTCGTGCATGGAACGCGCGCGCACCGGTAGCTGTGACAGCGCTGTAAAGCGCGTCCTATGGTAAAGATATAAACAACCGTTTAGAGTACCGTTGGTTGAGACTAGCTGAGACGCCAGAAAGTCTGGTCGGTACCATTTTGAGTGTTTGTGCGTATGGCGCGTGCTTTGCTCGCCTTCCTAAGTGACACAAACGCACGTGCTGGGCTGCTGAGATCGTGCGCACTGCTGTGAAAGTGTCAACAAATTTAGAATCGCCTCAAGAGTGGGCTGGCGTATCTAGAGTGTGCCGGCCACCTGACGAACGCGCATAACTCCGCACCGTTTGATGCTATTCGCATTAACGTAGATAATCATTCCCAAAGGATGGGTTCTGCTGATTTTTTTGGTGTAAATTGCCCTATACTCACTTAAGCTATTTATATTCATGTTCCGAGATGATTTTTACTAGTTTCTCCGACATTTCATGCTAATCAGATCATCCCCGCTAGCCCCATGACCCATATGGAATACTTGTATTTTATTCTCGATGTAGCACATATTGACGTTTTTAACAAACCTTTTGAAGCTTTCTTGTTGTTATACTAAATTGTGCACCATTAGCACCATCAGCTGCTCATGGGCACAATAAATAAATAAACAAATGAAATGAATGATCCAATGGAGTATTTGCCCTAAACAACAAAATTTTAGAGAAACCTCTATTTCACATATTCCACTATTATAAAAATCACAATATGTTTATCACTTAAATAAATGCCCCATTGTGGCAAATACATAGCACACTGAGTTTAATCACAACATTTTATGCTCACAAAATATTCTCAAAATTGGCAATTTGCAAACTTCGTGAACTATGAGCCCACGAAATTAAAGTTATTTACAGTACTCCCGGAGTCCCATACGCCAATATTTATTTGGAAAGACGAAAAGGTAGATAATTTGCATTACCCAAAACAACTTCTGAAGCATCAGATACTTCACTTGGCTGTTCCAGCATGATCAGGTTCAGCTTTTAATGTTCTGCCAAGATGGTTGTTTCCTCCATGTCCACATATTCTTGGAACCTCTCGTCGAAAACCTAAAATGGAGCAAAGTGGTTATGGTTACATTAAAAAATTCGAGGCGATCATTTGTGATACTTATAGTGCGACTTGGCCACTAAGGAAGGTTATGACCTATGCACAGACTTTAAAAGGGTGATTTTGATTGTGTAGTCAACTTCCCTTGCCATACCTGTGGCTATTACTGCGGTGGCTTGTACCATGATCAAAATAGCCAACTTCTACTTTAGAAAGAGGTGTATTACAATGACAATTGCTGAATGGATAAAGAATATGCATTAAATCAAGGAACAAGAAAAGATAAACCAGCACTGAATGGAAAGTGGCACAGTGCTGAGTTTGTGACATTTGCATGAACAGTGAGACACTGGTAATGAAGATGGACATTTTTGGGGGACATTATGAGCCCATATTCACAAAAGATGTCTTATCTCAAGACATCTTTACAGTGTAACTTGTAACTTAATATTCTGCTCATAAGCCTAAACAATACTCATACATGCATTCTTACAAGAAGGATGCTATGAAAGGAATCTAGGAAAGAGTAAAATTTTATGATGCGCAGTGGTGTTGCTATGATACTCTCTTGTCCAGCTCGTCAACCTCAGCTGGTATTTTTTATTATCAAATTGCAAGTTCATACTCAGCTTGAATGCTTTTTTAAGTGTGTAGCTCAGTTAATATTGGTATCTTAGAGAGTCAGCAAGCTCAGAAGCAGCATGTTTCACACAGGATTACTGCCGCATGCTCAGCTTAAATATTGATTTCTAGAAAGAATGATGGGCAGTACACAATCTTTACATGTAAGCCTATCTGCTAGTGACTGTCCACGGTGTGTCATCGTGGCTAGAAATGGTACTAATAACAAAAAAGCAGGGCTGTTTTTAACATGCTCTAAATATTTACAAGCTTATGCTGACACCATCAGTACAAGGTAAATACTTGCTTGACCTAGATCCAAAATAGGAAGTCCCCCAAAATGCCATGTTTTTCTAGATTTCTGCCCTTACGACACCCTTTGTTTCCAGTTGTGTTTGGGTGTTTCAATAATCATGCTAGCAGTGCCTTCACTTCTTGGACACTACCTGCTTAGTGATAGTTCAATCACATTGCATCTGCAGCACACAATGCTGATAAAACTGTGTGGCCACCTAAAGTTTTGTATGAATCGTCTTGCTCAGTGAAATCATACAGCGATAGCACCTGAATTATTTTCCTGACAGACAGAACTTTCGATCATTACTAATAGTAGAATCAAATGTGTTATGCAATCGAGAATGATACCAAAAATGTTCGACTGCAAATGGCCAGAAATCTCAAGCTTATATGAGTTATTATGGACTGCATATTTTGTTTTCTTACTTCCTTAAGCACTCATTGACCTTCTTCTTTGCCTCATAACTCCAGCTTTTTGATAACAATGCTCTACTTCTATGAGCTATTTTTATCATAAGAGGCTTGAAAATAGCTAAATCTCGTTAATTCAAACTCAAGGGGAATCGAAGATTTATTCGAATAATGCGGAATTCAAACTAAAGAAAGTCATTTTTAATAAGGTGTTAACACGTCACATGGTGCAAAGGAGCACACGGCTACAGCATCGGCGACTTGATATTGCGTGAGGCGCTGATGCTAGCCGCATTAGAGGCATTAGCAATATATTTTCACAATTCTAACCCTCACTTTCCCTAAAAGAAATACGTGTCCGTAAATACATGCGCTTTACAATAGACCGCGAAAACCGAAACTCAAAGGGAAAACGCAAAAAAATACTCAGTGTACGATGGCATGGCATATCGTCAACGAGATCATATTTGTTTACGTTCTCGATGACATAAACACGCTCCTTCAACCCAGCCTTCCAGGCTAGGTTAGTGTGCCTTCATGTGCGCTTCGCATAGAGTGATGCCAACTGCCTGTTTCCCTTTCCCACACCCTCTCCCGCCGCCATTTTGTTCCTCATTGTATCACCGTGCGCCGGAAAGTGGCCATTGTGTCCATCGGTCCTCCCATCCGAGGGGCGAAAATGCTAATCCTCCCTCCGTGGGTTCCACAACGCTGTTCCGAACTAGTGTGCCTTCATGTGCGCTTCGCATAGAGTGATGCCAACTGCCTGTTTCCCTTTCCCACACCTTCTCCCGCCGCCATTTTGTTCCTCATTGTTTCCCCGTGCGCTGGAAAGTGGCCTTTGTGTCCATCGGTCCTCCCATCCGAGGGGTGAAAATGCTAATCCTTCCTCCGTGGGTTCCACAACGCTGCTCCGAACTTGAGAGATAAGGTGCTTGTTTCCGGGAGGGTTATAAGCCCCACGGATTATCGCCGAGAACCAAAATGGCTGCTGGTTGGTCGGCGAGTGGTATTACAAAGGGTGGCATCACCCTAGCAAAGCGCACATGAAGGCTCCCTATTCCGAACTTGTGAGATAAGGTGCTTGTTTCCGGGAGGGTTATAAGCCCCACGGATTATCGCCGTGAACCAAAATGGCTGCTGGTTTGTCGGCGAGTAGTATTACAAAGGGTGGCATCACCCTAGCAAAGCGCACATGAAGGCTCCCTAGGCTAGGTTGGAAAAGCATAAGAGGGAGTGTGAGGATAGGGTGCAGTAGGTGACAGGAGTAGTTAATAAGGAAAAAGGGCAGGTGGCAGAGAAGACGGTAGGTAGGGGTGGCAGGTCCCAAGGACAGATCACTGGTGACCAGATCAGTGTAAAAAAGGAGACAGCACAGCTGTATAATACTGCAATGCAGCAGGGACTAATGGGATAAATTAACGGGCATGGGGTAGAGGGGAAGGAAAGGAAGAAAGTGTAACTGTGGTGGGCAGCTCTAACATTTCAAGGTGTGTGGCAGGGGTGAGGAGTAAGGTGGGGGTGAAGACAGAGTGAAGGTGGTGGCCCACCCAGGAAAATACATGAGTGAGGTCATGGAGATCGCGAAAAACATGGTGTGTGACAACCACAAGGGGAAAACCGGGTCGTCGTTCACGAAGGGCTGAATGACGTATTCAGATGGAGGGGCATAACTTGAGGATACAAATAGAGGCAGGGGTTCATAAGCTAAAAGAATCAGACGAAAAGGTGCACACTGTAATGTGCCCAATCCCGGAGGTACTGAGGCAGGCATGGGGAACAGAGCGAGGGATAGTGGAGGCCAACAGAGTAATCAAGCAGTTGGCAGAGAAGATAAGGTATGACGTGATGGAAGTGAAAAGGGAGGTGTACCAGGTGGAGACGGCTCATCTATTTCACCTGGATGGGCTGCACTGCGGGACACGCCTGGAGTGAGGGATTAGGTCGCAAATGGGAGGCAGGGCAAGGGGTTTTTCGGGAGCACGCAGGGCCCAGGAATCGATGAGGGCCACGAGGTAGATTTGGGGGGGGGGGGGTAGGTGGTTCAGTGAGGAAGGAGGAAGCCTCGTAGGAATAGAAAAAAAGAAACATCTGAATGTAGGGTTCATTAACACGCAGGGGTGCAGACGCAGAATGAAGTGGGAGGAAATCGGGCAGGAATTAAAAAGTTAAAACTTTGCAGTGTATGGACTAGCAGACTACATAGTGCTTGCAAACATGTATAACAGAGTAAAAAAAATTTTGTTTTTGCCATGGAGAAATTTGTGTTAAGTCTTTTTTATGCCAAATCATCAAATCGCTTTCTTGGACATTGTGGTGGTGACGGTCGAACGTTATAAACTAAAACCTCATGGCTGGGGACAATGATGGACAACACAACAACAGAAGTTGGAAGTTGAGACTTTTGTGTATGTGTCGTCCTTAATTGCATCCTGTCTTGGGGTTTTAGTTTATATTATTTCCTTCAAGTTGCCAAAACATATGCCACAGTGGCCCAAAATATTATTTGGAATTTGCATGGATATTAGAAAATGTGTCTTTTTTTAGCTTTTTAATCAGGTGAACTAATCATTCCATATTCTGTCTAAAATAATGCACAATCTTATTACAGCTGCATGATAACTTGTCAGAATTTCTGAAGAAACCGATTTTTATGCTGAATTTAGGGCATTATCTGCAAGGTGGAGACACCTATACTTATGTTTTCTTGAGGTGATCTTAAACAAATAAAAGGAGAGTCCAAACGCAATTGCTGTGCTCTATGTACGTTCTATCCCAAGGGAAGCTGTGAAGAGACAAGAGTGAATCGATTCACAAACTCATAGGTGATTCTTTTTCCGCAATCGTTAAAAAGTACTCTGCATGAATGCGTCCACATTCAAAGCTGGTGAGCTTTTTCCACATCTGCCAGTTTTGTGGTGAGCTTTCTCCAGTTCGCTTTTCTCAAATGCCTGACAAATTCCCGAGGTGTATGAAAATAAATTAAAAATGCCAGAGCAATCACAGTTACACAACATTCTGGTCACAGTTTGTAAAAACACAATATGGCAAACATTGCATATTTGCCAGATTGGTTTGGTTTTAATAAATATCGGAACATTTATTAAAATGCTTACTTGGAGCAGCACACTGTCCAGATTTAGGTCCTTGAAGTGGCTGGAAATCTCTAAGGCCATGAGCACGTCACGAATGCGGTGTTCGCCTCCTTCAGTTATCGTCTTCTTTGAAACATTGTGCCTCACCAGGCAAGTAATTCCATGGTTCCAGCTGAGTCTGAAAAGAAATATAACTGAATTTTAGCATGCGAATTTTTATAAAACGAAGTTCAGCTACCGTGTTGTTCAATCTCAGGTCACACAAATTCCAAGTGCACAACTTACCAAGTATTGCACCTCTAAAGGGAAGCTGATGCACTTTTAAGAAAATTGGAGTTAAGAGCGGCCTTCTAGATTAACGCACTCTTAATCCGACTAATGAACTTAAATTGCAAATGAATTTATCTAAATTACATTTATTTTGGAGGGCGTGCGGCCAGCCCCATCGCCTCCACAGGTCCTGTCGATCTGCAAGAGGTATCGTCAGGTCATTGTCCCTATCCTCAAGCTAGCTGAAGACGTAAAAACTATGTGACGAGTAGTCAAAAGTGTACAAAATGGCAGCGGCCGGGGGGGGGCGGGAGGAGGGGGGTCATTTTACCTCGTTGGGTATAAGAAAAAAGTAGACGAGAGCTTTTCGAAATTTTTCTTCTAAATGTTTTAAGGTTTAGTTCTCTTAATTTCTAACTTATAAAATGCTGCGAATGTGCTCAGTTGCGTTTCGTGCCTTCTGGCAACAAGTCCATCGCAGAGCGAGTAAAGATAAGTCGTTACATCATCGAAAGACATTAACCTATCACCAGTGCCATAGCCAGGATTTTATTACGGGCGGGAGGGGCGGGGATTCATTGGCACGGCGGCGACTTTCCCCCATGGTATTTTGTTTTCTGTAAGGGAGTGCATAAAAAAAGTAATAAATATAAATAAATATATATATATATATATATATATATATATATATATATATATATATATATATATAAATAATAGCAAGTGGATGGATGAGACGTAATAAGAAAATTAATATTGAAGTTATCAATCAGGAAGACGCCGAAAAACAATTGAAAAAATCGGCCATGCCCGATTCGACTTTTGGGTCTCGCGGTTACATGCCAGGTGTTCTAATCACTGAACTATCTGGCCATTATATTTCTGTGTTTCCAATCTGTCTTATGAACGCACATGACTTGCACCGACGTCACTTCAGGCGCCATGTTGGTAGTCATTTCCGTTACCCTCTCTCCCGGTGGTGGCCACAAAGGCTACCCTCTTCCCTTTTCGTTCAGGATGAGTGGGGAAAGAAAATGGCTTCTCTGTGTGAAGTTCGAGGCGAAAGACAATGCCGAAGGGGGATTGCCTTTCAGTGAGGACGACCCCTCAGTGAGCCAACAGGGTGTAGTGGTCGGATCGGAATGACCACCAGCACGGTCTCGTGACGTCACTGCACGCCGCAAAGTGTTAGCGCACCGCAATTCAAAACACACAACCAGCTCCAGCAAAAAAAGAACAAAAAAAGTGGGATGGGGGGGGGGGGTAATCCTAGCCAATCCCGTTCTGCGGAAGTAGCCCATGATACGCTTTCCGCGCGCCGCTGTGTCCCCTCTCTTAGGTCACGTGACGCTTACACGGCCTTGGATTGTGCTTCGATGGCTCGTAACATCCGCTGCGTTTCGACGTAAGTTGAAGCAAAGTATACACGAACTCATCTCTGTTACGTCACGGCGCGGTGGTGGCGCGTCGGTCGCACTTCCGGTCTGGGGCTGTGGGCGGAAGGCCCCATGTGAGGCGTGTATTCCTGCGTTGTTTTGAAAGGAACCTGACGAAAACATGCCTTTTCGTCAAACCGCCGCGACTGGGGCTGCACCAAAAGAGTCGAGAAAGGTTTGAAGATCAGTTTTCATGTTCTCGGTTCGTCCGAGAACGTGGATATGTGGTAAACCAGCCGCCGCCGGACCACAATTGCTTGGGCGGGAAGCACTTTGGGTTGAATTCACGGATACTTGTGGTCATCAGATTTATTTGTTTTGTTCCAACATGAACGCCGGAAAACCCTCAAGTTGTACGGCCCACCTGCGGACTACGTTCAGTGCGTCTTGAAGTTCGAACGGCCGTCTGATCGTTCGAACTGTCGTCTGCTTTTTCAAATGCTTCTGCTTGTCGTCTGCTCTTTTAGACGACACCGGCCCGTAGACCAAATGTTGTTCCGGTACTTGCGTTAAGAAGTAAGTGCAGGCCTCAAAAGACTTAAGTTTGAAGGTTGGTAAGCAGGCTCCACGTAAACAGTAGATACAAGGAGATGTTGATTATTGTTACCAGCGGCCATCACCGACTTGTTATGCCTGATTCACTTCGTCCGATTCTGCTTGCGATTTTCAGTATCGACGTCGACCATCTCAGCTGCGGTTCACGCTTTTGCAGCCCGAGCGACGTCGTGACTGAAAATTGCGAGCGAAATCTCATCATGTGAATCAGGCTTTAGCGTACATTCTGCGGCGTCCACGCGGAATGAATCGCCGCATGTCAGATTATTCACGCGAAGTTTTGCGGTGTAACGAGCTTCGTTGATTTCGCTGACGCCGCTCATGTAGTCAGACATTGTCAGGAAGACGTAAAATCAACAATTCGAAAGCGATAAAGGGCAGGGGGACTCACACCGACGCCGATAACATCGCATTTCAATGGTTCGTTTATGGGCGACGGCGAGCTTGTTGCCCACACCCCCATCGCGCATGCGCGGCGCCGGTGGCGTCCGCTAGGGGCGCTCCGGGCGCTCCGGTTTGTTTGTAAACATGAGTTGGTGTATAGTACCAAAACGAAATTCAATTACTGCCGATAAACGGAAATTTTATTCCGAATGGTGGCGCAGATAAGCGCTGCACGCACAACTTTCCGGCTCGCATCTGCACCAACATATTTCCTCGACGTCATAAAAAGAGCTGTTTTTGCAAGCCTTCAAGTTTCAATTTTTCAAACTTCTCGACTGCCGAGCCCAGCTCACCTTAACTACAACACCCCGACGGCTCTCAGTGCCTCACTGAACCACATAAGTTTTCCTGCGCAACAAAGCTGGAATTAATGTCGACAAAAACAGGCGCCGCGCGGAAGTTTCCATGGCAACTTGCGCGCGCGCTGTGACGTGGCGGCTTAGCATAGGTCCACGTCTCAGCGTCCTGGGCAATTGCCATGGAAATCAGCGCGCGGCGCCCGTTTTGCCGCTCATGTGTTCCCTGCTTTAATCCTAAAACAGCTATTTCTAAAAGTTCGAAGGCCTAATGGTTGTAATCTTAAGCACGATATTAGCCACGATTGCCCGAAAACAACAGTACACTTTAATCGACAAGTTCTACTACCAACAAACAAAACAAAAAACAAAAAAAAATTTTTTTTTTTTGGGAGGGGGGGGGAAATGCATTTTAGTGTTTTTGTTGGCATTAAACGATGGCCACGCGACCTAGCCTAAGGAACACTTTTCCCCAAGTTCTCCGTCCTGAGACCCCTAAACATGCCCCGTACTAGGTCGTGATTCCGCGATCTGTCGGAGGCAGGGGCGGATGCAGGAATATCCTGAAGCGGGAGGGGGGGGGGGGTCAGGTGTAGGTCAGCGTACCATATGTTTAGGAACCCCTCTCCCTCTCCTTCGTTTGACGCCCTAAATTTTACACATGCAGAAATCAAAAGGGGGTCTGGACATCCGGACCCCCCTCTAAATCCGCTCCTGGTCGGAGGCTAGAACATAAAGGCAGTTTCATGTTTTAGTTACGTTATCGAGCACCCGCCTGCGCGCTCACACTTTCAACTATCAGCGCAAACAAAGACAGTTGGTTGGGATTGCGTAAGATGGGTGTGCTTTCTGGGATTTGCGTTTTAATGTAACTTAATTTTTGCAGTACAGAAGAAACACTGCAGTTGCAGTGTTTCTCCTTTTGTTCGACAACCCACTACGGTGAGGGATCGGGCCCACAACATTCCAAAGCAAACAGAAGATGACGACACTGTTCGTGGACTGCGTGAAAAACGCAAGTCCAGCCCCGGCTCTCCGAAGAGCTCTCGTCATACTCGGCCTTTCTTCAGGCTCGCAGGTGCGAACTAGTGTCACTAAATAAAGCTAGCTTATTTAGTGACTCTAGTGCTGAACGACTCAGCTCCCGATGTCACAAAAGCCGCGAAATCCTGACCTCGAAGGACGCTGGCCTCGCCTCGGAGAATGCAGGCGGCTTGACTAAAGTCCGCCTACTCTTTGAGTCTCAAGGACTCGACAACAATTTCAGGGGAGCAAACCCTACAATCAGACTTGGACGTTGTTCAACTACTCTACTCAAACTACTGTAGTTTAACTACTTTTCCGAGTAACTTGGTAATTTTCAATTACAACTTTATTGGGGTAATTAGTAGTTTAATTTAACTACATTTTTCAGGTAACTTCTACTCAAATTACTAACTACTTTCGAAATATTGTGCTAATTTTGCTCATCACAAAAGTTTGAGCGCAGAAATAAAAAAGCTGCATCACAGGCGTCCTTGGGCCAAGGTGGCGACGAGCAGCCAAAATATAATACCGGCGTGCACGAGCGCAGGAAGAGATGCTTAACAGCCTTGGTCGGGTATTGACCTAATCCGGTAATGCGCGCAGACGCCGCGCTTCCAGCTGCAACCGTGAAAGACGGGGACACTCCGAAAGTTGTTGTTGTTTTTATGTTGTCTGCCTTTAGTGAGTTCTGCCTCAAGTGGTTTGGGGATTCCATGGGAGACACCACTGGCATGACCTCGCAGCTGGGCGCCTGTTCCCATGGTCGCTTCGTCGTCAGCGCATACTCCCTTGCAAAGCCGGACTCCCCGCGCACGAACGCAGACACGGATACCGTTCATGGGAGCACGTTCCCGCTCCCAGATGAAACTGTACGAGCGACGATGCTTGTTCACGTAATCCTTCGCGTCCTTCCAACCTTCCACGCCAGAGAGACGTTTCCGCTTTGTTGAAAACGATTTACTTGTCAGGCGTGTCAGCAGCGTCAGGATACCGTAGTCGCCGGCGAAGATTGCGAGTCACCCTTGCGAGATCCTTTTGTTGGACCCGGCGTCAGCGGCGAAGTATACTTCGTTTCATCTTCTGGTAAACCAAAACAATATTTTTTTTCAGCAGCGTAGCACGAGCATTGCAACGAGACGCGCAGTCATCCGGATGATCTCATCCTCGTGGCGCGAGACTCGAACCCTTGAGGGTCAGGTGCACTCGCTTAGCGTACTCTCCGAACGTCGTGGGAATAAAGAGGGGCCAGTCATAACAATCTCACCTTGCCGAAAAAAATAGAAAGAGGAGGAGAGTTTGTTATAAAAGACCGTCTAGCAGAGGCAAACCTCACATGTTTCGCCATGCCGACACTCGCTTACCCTACCCTGTACAGCCTGCTTCTGAAATTTAACGCTTCCATTCCATCCAGCGTGTCGGTGGAACGTCTTTTTAGCTTGGCTCGAGACGTCTTTAGGAGGACTCTCCTATCAAGAACTTCGAAAGTCAATTGCTTCTGCGAGCGAATAAACAATTTGGTGAAAACGCAAGCCATAAGATGACTGCATTTGTAAAAGGCTCGCAGGGTTTTTCACGGATCAAAACGGCTGTTCATTTTGCAACCACAAAAATATAAAAAGTAACTTCGAAAGTAACTTCAAAGTAACTCGCTACTTTTTACAGTAGTTAGTAGTTCACTCAATTAATATTACTAATGCGTAATTCTACTCTACTCTAATTACTTTTGGCGTCGATTTTCAGTAACTTAACTTAACTACCTTTTTTGAGTAATTTGTACATGTCTGCCTACAATGAAAACAGGACGACGAAATGACAAACAGCTTAGAGGGAATTTTTGTTTTGTTTTTTCTTGTTTTTGTTTAGTCTTTTCCCTTTTTAGAGCTTACTAACCTGCACTCCTTCATTGTAATTAAAACACCAACCAAAATGCAAAAAAAAACCTAAAAAAAACGAGAGAGAAAAGTGGCAGCATATGCGCCGTGGAAGCAACTTTGAAATGCTCATTGCCACTTAATTTAAAGGAGTACCTAGTGAACCTCTTTAATCGCTGCAGTAGATAATGTTTATAATCTTCCTTTCAGCACGTGAGTCGTGAAAGTAAGGAGTTCAATAGCCCAGCTGTCGCTTGACGCTTTTTTCAAGAATAATTACTAACCTACAACTTCAAGCGTATCATCAGGGTCCTCCTAGGCGGGAGCAATGTTGTGGCCAACGACGCCGGTAACTATGTCGCAAGCCTCGACTTCGAGGAAATCTGCAGCCTGTGCAGAGCATTCGTTTCGTTAAATAAACTGCCTGGGGAAGTTCTGGTTTGGCCAAAGATGTGGAAGGACCGCACCGCTTAGTTTGTCTCAGCGCTACAGGCAATTTGCCTTTGCCCGGAGGACTTGTATCCTAATTTAAACCGTCTGCTGCAAATCCTGGCCACCATGCCCGTTAGCACCGCTGAAACGGAACGTTCACTCTCGCGACTCCAAAGACTCCAGTCATACCTGAGAGCTTCAACGTCCCAGGAGCCTTCGCTGGAAATAGCGCTTTGAACATTCACCGGAACATCCAAGTCAGCCCCGAAAGTGTCCTCTCGCTTCTTCCTATCGACCGAAGGCGGCTTCCACTAAATGTTGAGACCTCGCAAAATGATAGGAACTGGTAATTTTCTCTGCCCCTTTCTCGTCAAACGACATCGAAGATTGGAAAGAACCCAAATGATGACCATAGCACCGTCATTTCTGATCAATGTGATCCGCTCAGGAACAATGAGCGTGACGCTTCACTTGCTCATTGTCCGCAGTTTTTATGTTTATTCGTATTTTAAACTTCACTATCCTCTGGCACTCTTCCGTAGTTCTTTTTAGGAAATGGATACGTTCCTCAGAGAAGTGTACGCACCGGAATATTTTGTGGGCCTGTGTGGACTTTTTTGTTCAAAGCCCATTATTATATTTTATGATTGCATGTTTTCGTTGTTCACCATTAAGTTTCCCTCTTAACAGATTAAACGAACGAGATGTGGCAGAAAAGGTTAAAATTTTGTCTTCTAAGAAACAAGAAAATAGTAACTAAAATTGTGTTTGTGCAATTTCTTTTCCTCTCTCTTTTTTTTTTGCATTTTGAACGGTTTAGGCAAAGAAAAACACCCCTTGAAAAATTTCCTGGCTACGCCACTGGTCTGTTCTATGGAAGACACAGCATATGATCGCAACTGTAGGCACCGCGAAGGTGCAAGCAAAATCGTAGATAATTTGTGAACTTACCGCTTGCTGCCGTTTCGGGAGTCTTGTCCGAAGTTGAGAGCCACAGAAACAAGATGTCCGTCCTTGTCCGTCCTTTTTGTTTATTCTTTCTGTAACAAGTTATAAAAAAACCAACGCGCTCACGTTCAACTAGGACCAGAGGACAGCGAGTTTTGTCAGTGTCTGCGATGCGGCGATATCGGCGACACCGGATGCACACCTAATGCGGCTCAACGGCTTAACGGGCTCGACGATGGAAAATGGGGAAGGGTAAAAGGTGAGGAGAGAGAGAGAACAGCAGCTCGGCGAGATGGGGATGGTTGCGGGATGGGGTAGAGGGTTTGCACGGGCCGATATTTAAAATCCGGCCCGCCGTCTATTGGGCCCGGACCCGCCCGCGGCCTGCTGTTCATTTCTGACAACCGGCCCGGCCCGGCCCAGCGCTAATTTTCACGGAGCCGCTGAGGTCCGCTTTATTTTAGCCCAGTATGAATAGCTCACATATTCAGCAGGCATTACCAGCTCGCTTGCCACTGCTACAGATATGTTGATTATGGTACCCGATAGTCAATGCAGTAAGCATTTTTTTCTTTTTTGCTGCTATTATTAGTCGGATCAATCTGCGGGCCTAGGCAGCTCGTTATGAAAAATCAACCCGATCGTACTTTTTGCGATCAATCAAACCCGCGCGGAAAGGAGGGAGAAACAAAAATGACACGCAGCAGTAAACACAAACACACACACGCATATATATATATATACACCAACTCATGTTTACAAACAAACCGGAGAGCCCAGAGCGCCCCTAGCGGACGCCTCCCAGGGTTGCCAGGTTGGGTTATAAATAGCCAAATTGGGCTAGTTTTATTTGCAGTTGGCGGGAAAAAATGGTAGTTGGCTATTTGGCTAGTATTGGGCTATTTCTGACCCGTGCTGGGCACACCAAAATGTCTCAAAGCACTTGGGTTTATAGGTTCAAACATGGTATTTTTAGAGTAAGTTACGTAAACATTTGGCGCTTCAGTCTGTTAACCCTGATAAGTATGCGACAGCAAGCAAATTCGTCTGCTCTCTGCGCACCTTGTGCAATTGTTTGCCCCTGAATCTTGTCCGAATGCAAGCGTATGCTGTTATTCCTCCATCTAAACCAGCGACGGCGCAATTCCTTGCGGACCCGACAGCACCTGCCTGCGCATTCTTAAGGTTGATTGCGTGCACCTATACTAGATGGACTTGCGAAACAGGATGTCGATGGAAACGCTGGAGAACATTTTGTATGTTAAATTCGGACTGTGGGGCAAAGAGCAATGCTGCAAGGACTATGTTCCTTCAGAGGTTTTTCGGACACGTTCTAATACCGCTGTGATGTACCGGTGCTCTAACGTTGGTTCTGCAAACTAGTGATGCTAATGGTGTGAATATTTCGATTTGACGCAGAAAAATGTATAAATATGGCTTGTGTGTTTAAAATAAACGTTTCAAATGGCCAATTTTTTTGGCTACTTTTGGGCTATTTTTTTGGATCGACATTTGGCCATTTTTGGGCTATATCTCGTAGCAATTTGGCGGGTCACAGTACAAACACCTGGCAACCCTGACGCCTCCGGCGCCGCGCATGCGCGGTCAAGGTGTGGGCAAGAAGCTCGCCGTCGCCCATAAGCACACCATTGAAATGCGAAGTTGTCAGCGTCAGTGTGAGTCCCCCTGCCCTTTTTCGCGTTCGAATTGTTCGTCCTACGTCTTCCTGGCGATGTCTGACTATCTTGAGCGGCGTCAGCGAAATTACCGAGGCTCGTTGCACCGCAAAACTTCTCGTGAATAATGTGACATCTGGCGATTCATTCCGCGTTGGCGCCGCAGAATGTACGCTAAAGCCTGATTCGCATGATGAGATTTCGCTCGGAATTTTCAGTCGCGAGGCCGCTCGGGCTGCAAAAGCGTGAACCGTAGCTGAGATGGTCGACGTCGATATTGAAAATCGCAAGCATAATCGGACCAACTGAATTAGGCATAACAAGTCGGTGATGGTCACTGGTAACAATGATCAACATCTCCTTGTATATACTGTTTACATCCAGCCTGCTAACCAATCTTCAAATTTAAGTCTTTTGAGGCCTGCACTTACTTCTTATCGCAAGTAGCGGGCCAACATTTGGTCTACGGACCGGCGTCGTCTAAGAAAGCAGACGACAAGCAGAAACGTTTGAAAGAGCAGACGACAGTTCGAACAATCAGGCGGCCGTTTGAACTTGAAGACGCACTGAACGTACTCCGCAGGTGGTCCACACAACTTGGCGGTTTTCTGGCGTTCATGTTGGACCAAAACAAATAAATCTGATGACCACAAGTATCCGTGAATTCAACCCAAAGTGCTTCCCGCCCAAGCAATCGTTGTCCGACGGCGTCTGCTTTTCCCTTTTACGGCACATATCCAGATTCTCGGACGAGACCGAGCACGTGAAAACTGACCTTCAAACCTTTCTCGACAGTTTTGGTACGGCCCCAGTCGCGGCGTTTTGACGAGAAGGCAGGTTTTTTGTCTGGTTCCTTTCAAAACAACGCAGGAATACACGTCTGGCATGGGGACTTCTGCCCACAGCCCCGACCGGAAGTGCGACCGACGCGCCACCGCCGCGCCGTGACGTCACAGAGATGAGTTCGTGTATACACGAACTCATCTCTGTGACGTCACGGCGCGGTGGTGGCGCGTCGGTCGCACTTCCGGTCTGGGGCTGTGGGCAGAAGTCCCCATGCCAGACGTGTATTCCTGCGTTGTTTTGAAAGGAACCAGACAAAACCTGCCTTCTCGTCAAAACGCCGCGACTGGGGCCGTGCCAAAAGTGTCGAGAAAGGTTTGAAGGTCAGTTTTCACGTGCTCGGTTCGTCCGAGAATCTGGATATGTGCCGTGAAAAGGGAAAGGCAGACACCGTCGGACAACGATTGCTTGGGCGGGAAGCACTTTGGGTTGAATTCACGGATACTTGTGGTCATCAGATTTATTTGATTTGTTCCAACATGAACGCCAGAAAACCGTCAAGTTGTGCGGACCACCTGAGGACTACGTTCAGTGCGTCTTCAAGTTCAAACGGCCGCCTGATTGTTCGAACTGTCGTCTGCTCTTTCAAACGTTTCTGCTTGTCGTCTGCTCTCTTAGACGACGCCGGTCCGTAGACCAAATGTTCGCCCGGTACTTGCGATAAGAAGTAAGTGCAGGCCTCAAACGACTTAAATTTGAAGGTTGGTAAGCAGGCTCGATGTAAACAGTCGATACAAGGAGATGTTGATCATTGTTACCGGTGACCATCACCGACTTGTTATGCCTAATTCAGTTGGTCCGATTCTGCTTGCGATTTTCAGTATCGACGTCGACCATCTCAGCTACGGTTCACGCTTTCGCAGCCCGAGCGGCGTCGCGACTGAAACTTCCGAGCGAAATCTCATCGTGCGAATCAGGCTTTAGCGTACATTCTGCGGCATCCACGCGGAATGAATCGCCACATGTCACATTATTCACGCGAAGTTTTGCGGTGTAACGAGCCTCGGTAATTTCGCTGACGCCGCTCAAGATAGTCAGACATCGCCAGGAAGACGTAGAACCAACAATTCGAACACGAAAAAGGGCAGGGGGACTCACACTGACGCCGGCAACATCGCATTTCAATGGTTTGTTTATGGGCGACGGCGAGCTTGTTGCCCACACCCCCATCGCGCATGCGCGGCGCCGGTGGCGTCCGCTAGGGGCGCTCCGGGCGCTCCGGTTTGTTTGTAAACATGAGTTGGTGTATAGGCTCCTTGCACTGACGTCACATCGCATATTTTTTCCCACCATGGAAAAGGAGGAGAGGGAAGCTGCTTTTGTAAGAATTTTGAGTGACAGGTTAATCTTCTATAATCTTCTGGGAGGAGAACAGCGACGCCTGTGCAAATCCGGCAGGCACAAAGGTGGGTCCTGATAAGAGGGGAGCTCCTTCTTCCCCTCTTCTCTGGAGGGCATCGGAAATGACGTCAAGTGCAAGAAGCCTATAGGCTCCTTGCACTGACGTCACATCGCATACTTTTCCCCACCATGAAAAAGGAGGAGAGGGAAGTTGCTTTTGTAAGAATTTTGAGTGACGGGTTAATCTTCTATAATCTTCTGGGGGGAGAATAGCGACGCCGGTGCAAATCCGAGAGGCACAAAGGAGGATACTGATAAGAGGGGAGCTCCTTCTTTCCCTTTTCTCTGGATACATCGGAAATGACGTCATGTGCAAGAAGCCTATATATATATATATATATATATATCCCCGTTTTTGTTTTGCGATGGATTGCGAGAAGTTGTTTTGGAGAAGCACCCCTCAGGGGAACTTCCTCACCCATATTGGGGAAGCACGCACTCGTACGTACGGATGGTTTACGCCGGCGAGGGTGCGCATGGTCTAGGTGCGTATGGGTGCGTGTTGATGAAGGTAAGCGATGGTACGATAGCGGTGCCGCCGGTGACGAATAGGGACGCCGCACACACACATGGTTCGGCATCTGTTCCTTCCCCACTGTGGTTCCTCTCCCAACCTACCGAACAAACTTCCAAAAAAGAATTGCTACAAAAAAAAAAGAAGGAAAGTAGTGACCGGTTTGGCTTGCTTCGGGCCGCCTTGTAGACTTGTATGCAAGGTCCCTACCCGGCCCGGGCCCTTCATGAATGTAGCCGTGAAGCCCGAGCCCGGCCCGCGGGTTGGGCCGGCCTGTGGTTCGAGGGCTGGCCCGTACCCGTGCAGATCTCTAGGGTGGGGTACACGGCCACGTGGGTGTGGCAGAGGGTGTTGGTACTCCTGGCCTGCCGGCACGCGAAATGAACAAAATATTGTAATGTCTGAGACAATTTTTGTTTTCTCACACGCTAGTTGCGTTTTTGAAAACAAACGTAGCGAGCTGCTTCGTGATAAAAATCACTTTTTAGGCAAACCGTTAGTCAGGAGCGGAATTCATTTCATTACCTCAAAGGCGTCTTTTCGGGCGGGTCCATATCACATGAGCAGATGACGTTTTAGAGAACAGCGCCATTTGAGCCATTGGCGTACCACCCGGGGGGGCAAGGGGGCGCTTGCCCCCCCAGTTCTCAGAGTGGGGGGGGGGGGCAAGGCATGTTTTACCCCCCCCTCCCCCTGAATCAGCCGCCTCTGGGCAGGGCAAACACTGGCCGGCGGCGCCCAAGGGATACCAAGGGCATCGCCCCCGGCCCTAGGGGGGGGGGGGTCTGGGGGTCTGGTTTGCCCCCCACTCAGAAACAAGTTGGTACGTCACTGATTTGAGCGAATCCTTTTCGAGAAAACGGGGGCGCGCGCATTAGCCCTCCAGCACCCGCAGTGCGTTCACGCCGCTTCGCGGCGGCAGTCTGCGGCGGCTCATAGTAAAAATGTTAACCCACGTGACCTACCCGAAAACGCTGCTCCGCAGCAGTCAACCATTCGCTAAAGTGTCCTTCGAAGAAAAGTCGGCGTTCGCTAAAACGTCGTTCGACCAACTGAACAACCCCTTTTCGGATGAGGAGGGATCATTGGCAAACCCTTTACGCGAGGAAGGGATTATCGGAAAATTTTGGAGCATTTTACAAAATGATATTTTACACACTGACATATAATAACTATAGAAATCAAAGTACACAAGATAAAACTATTTGTACACACATTAGTCATAATACAAACGCTTACATGTCTTCCTTAAACAGTACTGGATTTATGCTGGTCACGATTTGATCCGGCAGGCTATTCCATTCTGTAATGCTAAGTATTAGCGCAGAAAACATAGAAGACTTAAACGACTGATATATTTTTTTATCAATACTGCCAGCCCAGTTAGGGCCAAGGCAGGAGTGGGTGATACATTGCCAATCGGCACACTGACATCTGAGTAGTGTATACACAGACAAAATATACAAAACAACAAAATTTTCTTCCCATACAGTCAATGCACGAAACCTTAAGCCACCTTTTTTTTTCTTTTTACATTTGACATAGTAACATACATATCAAATGATCACACATCCGTTTTCATTCAACTTCATAATTAAATAGTAATCAAAAACATTCTTAGCACTGAAAAATGAGCTCTACAGCTTTCTCAAAAGGCGAGAATGAATCAATGTCAACATCATCACCGCGGGAAGACTATTCCATAAATTACTTGTATGCACAAAAAGATTGTTTATAATTATTTATTTGGGCATTAATGGGAGCTACGGTCTTTGAGTGATGCAAACGTTCGGAGAAGAAGCCTCTTGGTTTTAAATATTTCCAGCTATACACTTTTCTACTGTTTTTAAAAATCTAAAAACAAAAACAAAAACTTGAACCGTTGGCATGTTTTTTTGTTTGCCAGAGGATTTATGTTCGCTCTCGTTTCAAGTCCCGCGACAAATGTAATCCGTCTAAAATCTTAAAAAAAAAAAAAAATTACACGCACCTGTAGTGATTGGACATCTTCGAGTTCTTTAACCAGAGAGGTCTGCCATGACCTCCACGCTGCAGACCCGTATTCTAAGACAGGTCTAATGATTGAATTTTCACAGCAAGAGATTTGCCAAGCGTTCTTCGAAGGTACCACAATTTGTTTGCTGCACGCTTCTTGCATACTGCAGGTGCTTTTTCTATTCTAGGTCACTTGATAAAATCACTCCCAAATATTTATAACTGTCAACTTTCGTCACCTGTACGCCGTCAACCTCACAACCAAAGTTGAAGACTTTTTTTGTTGTTGTTAAAATATGCATGTACTGAGTTTTACTAATATTAATCTTCATGTTATTCTCATGACACCAAGACGCGATGCTAGCCAACACATCCCTCACTTTTATTTGGTCCTGTATTGTAGAAACTGGAGTGTAAATAACGCAGTCATCGGCAAACATTTTTAACTAAATAGGACTATCAGTGGTGGATTGGAACAAGCTGTTAACATACACCAGAAAAAGCAGAGGCCCCAGGACAGACCACTTGGGGTACCCGGGAAAACACATCTGATAATCCTGAAAAGGTACCATTTACATCCATGAACTGTTGGCGGTTTGAAAGGTACGCATTAACCCATATAGTCAGACATGAGGGAACTCCGAGGTCTATTAATGTCTTAACTAGTCTACGTTGAGGTACTCGCCGTAGACTAAGATAACTCGTGCTGAAATTTGCACAAGTTATCTGTTCGAGAAGAAGTATATTAAGCTCGTGTTTGTTCCTCTCTCTTGTGCCCGTTTTTTTTTGCGCTAAACCATGTATTTAAAACGTTCACCAACTCGCCCAACAACAAACTATTTTACAGTATATTAGGCTGATTGGCAATAAGTACTTTTGAAGTATAAGCAACTGTAGTAAATGCCATGAAAGAAGCCCACGCGGGTAAGTTGGCGCCCGGTGGTTAATGAAGAAAGACCAAGATTTGATTTTGAGGCAAGGAAATGTTTTCTTCTGAACGAACTCTAATTTGGCACCAAAATAGTTTTGATGAAGATGCCATATATTATACTTGCGTATTCAAGTTTAGACAGCATTCTTGTTTTATACGCGGGTAATTTTGCCACACAAAGGGCCAGATGGAGGCTCCCTCTTAAGAATCTCAATGGGCTAGCAATAAGGTTATCGATCTTTTGATTCCATTATACATTTTTAGATATACGAGTTGCTGCGTTAATAACGTATATTGAACAGATGATTTGTTAGGCTTTGATGAAACGGTCACTTGTTTGCGTTTTCTAGAGTTAATTCTTCGCTTGCCAGCTGGGGCACAAGGATGTTATGGAGTCGAGGTCGTTTTGAAGAAGGCAATGGTCTGCTGGTCCAGTAATTTTTCTGCAAATATGACTTTTAATAGTCATATTTACAGAAATGTTATAGTCATTGGCTTGTGTGCAAGGTTAGGCAGGAAAAACGGGAGAGCGGGCGAGTCGCCGGGTAGGCGGTGGGATAGGGTACACAAATATCGATCACTTCCCCCCCCCCCTCCCGCCCTCTTCAGGTTCCCTCCTGCCGCCAGTGGACCTCAGCTACGCCAAAGTTGAGCTATGAATAATCACATCGGGTTTTCTGTTATAGTTGACATCAAAATGTTGCTGTTGGCTTTACGGCTAATTTTGCGTTACTTTCCACAGAGAGAATAGCGTATACGCTATTTTTTTGCGTATATGCAAAGGAAAAGTGTCGTCATTAGGAAGTCTTCGTAGACCATTTTCGCCGTCCCGCAACGCACTCCGCAACCCGCTACGATACCCGGAACTCTACAGTCAAGGTTATCGGCGCGCAGGCGCAGCAGCAACTTCTTTTCGTTGCGGAGGGCTTAGCGAAGGGAGAAACGCGGTCTACGATAACTCCATATAGATTTTATATGGCGACGCTACTTTTAGCATACGCAAAGCGCTTGCGTACACTATACTAAAAGTTCCTATTTTTTGTGCATGGAAGCGGTAGCAAATACCCAGTAAACCAGTCTTAGTTTGTAAAAAGTAAGAAATTCTGTTTCTGAGCATTGTGTGAGATGCTATTGAACAGAGAGTCCCTAACGAACACATGCAAAGCTGTTAATGCCAATAAATTAATAATAAAAAAGCTCAATTGGAGGTATCTGTTTTTAGTTCGTTCAGGAAGTGACGCCAGTGCCGTCCGGAGGATGTCAGAGGTCGGTAACTTGTCTCGTAGCTGCGTAAAAGAGTGGCTCTAAACAAAATGGGAAAACCCAACAAAAAGCGCCGAGTGCGGCTATATCGAGTACCAATGTGGAGCGCGTGCTTGGCCAGGTACCGCTAACTAAAACAAACTTAAAATATGCCTTCCCCAAAAAACACGAGCGCTGCAAAAAAAAAAAAAAAAGTGCTCAGCGTAAAATTGACGAATAGCTGCCCCGCGTATTTGTTTAGTGTATATGCAAAAGTTGTTTTATTAAATTTATCTGTCTGCTAAGTCATTTAGTAGAAATACACATGTAGCATTTTTTTTTCATTATACGAACAAGATTGCCTGCTACACGTTTCAACATTTCAGAAAGCAGCAGAGTCGAATACCATGGTCCACTAAATCGCCAAACTGCGTATCGCCGCGGTCATACCGCTTCAAGCAAAATAGCCTCTCTTTATTTTTTATTTTTCTGTGCAGATGTTGGCACCGTTAGGTGTCGGCTGCTTCGCGCTGCAAACTGTGATCATTTTTTAGGGAGGCGAACCTCCGCAAAGAAAGGTTGCCTGTGTGTCAGGTTTCCGGGGTGGAGCAAATAATGCAGGCATAGGAATATTTGTCGTTTGCGAAGTGTGTCTCGCAAGTGCAAGATAACGTCGACTGTAAAATCCGCCTTGAGATGAATGCTCTTTTTCTTTATGTTTTCGCTAGCTCTTCAAAGTCAGGGCTATTCGGACAAAGATGAGGATGCCATATTATTTAAATTGTCTTTTCGCGCACAGCTGCGCTTTCGAATACACTCCTTGAACTAACTCGGAGTTACCCGCTGCTGGAAGCATGACGCGCCTGTTCTAATTCATCCGAATGAAGTTATAATGACGAGGCACGTACAGCCCGATCGCAACACTGGGTCAATTTCTAATAAAAAACCGAAACGTTACGTCAATAAGGCCGGCGCTTTCATTTTGAGCGGGTCCAATAACAAAATAAAAAACAGTATTACTATACGCCGCAACACCTTGCTGTGTTTGCGCGCATCTCTCGCTGCCGTCAAAGCGGTAGAATCGCAATCCATCTACGTGCGTCAATAACCCACTTTTAATTTTATTAGTGAAAAGAGGGATCTCCAATCGACTTGTATTTGAGTTGTAAAGTGTCCCCTTTTTTAAACTTATTTTTATGTGACCGCAGAATGATAATCTTGAACATTGTTCCGGTTCACAACTAATAAAAAAATTTGCGTCACTACTTGTTTTGTTTCCTGTTTAGGTACAATTATACTTGATATATCTTGAGTCAGTGTGCCAGGAGAGGATCGTCAATATTCCTTCACTCTCTCTCTGCAAGAAACGATTATTTAATTTTAGATTTCAGTCATGAATGTTTAGTCACTGGCCTTTGTGACGTGCCCTGTCCTCGTTCTCTTAATGGTGCTTTCAATTTATACATCTGACATTGCCAACACAGACCTGTCTGTTTTTCTGTCACTTTTGCTCTTCTAAAAAAAACCCCAGTCTCAGGGTAAACGACGAAATGGTTTACACTCTTATTGGTTGACCGAGGAATTTCCGGGTTTGTCCGGGATGTTTTAGAGTTCCTTGTAAAGTAATTATGCCTGATGTAGGTTAACTACATCATTTTAATACTATTAAAAAAGAACTAGAGTACAGCCGTCAGTGTAAATCTCTTTTCAACTATGCGCTCAAGTCAGTGCGCGATACGGGCTATGATTATCTGCCTCATTTGCCCTCATGTCTTTCGCTGCTTACTCGCCTTCTCTTGTCAGGGAACAAAAATGATAGAAACTGCTGTGAGAGCGCAGGCGAGCTGGTGTGTATATTAACAATTTGGATGAATTGTCCGAGACTGGGACGAAAAAACTAAAAATATCAACCGTGTTTGAGAGATACCTCTTTCTATCCACAGTTGATGTTTGTAGTTTTCTCGACCCAGTCTCCACTAATTCATCAAAATGAAAAATTGGCAAGTAAGCAAGGTGAGCTGGGTTCTCAAATTTAAAATTGTTTAAAAAATAGTAACTGCATACTCAGGTTATTTTGTCGACACCCACGAGGAACCATCCTAGCTATTATATTGGGAACATCTAACATTGTCAAAACGCTCAAATTGGTCGACCCAGGGATGTTCTAGTGTCTAATTTGTGAGGCCCTTAGGAAGTAATTATACCTGTTGTGGGCTAACTACATCATTTTATTAATATATAGAAAAACTAGAATACAGCCGTCAATTTCTTATCAATTATGCGTTCAACTAAGTACGCAATAGGGGCTACAATTATCTGCCTAATTTTTCCCCAAGTCTGTTGCCGCTTATCCGCTTCCTCTTGTTAAAGGGATACTGAACCAAAGAATTTAGTGCTCATAATAAGTGGCGCACGTTCTTTCCACGAGCCAGCAGCCACCGGTGTGCGCGAGTACACGCAACGAAAATGACATCAAAGACCTCCATTCGTTATGAGGACAGTGAAATGCTTGGGCTTCAAGCCAAAGGAGAATAAGGACAGGCTTTTCATCTCTACAAGTGGAAGCCACGTGCTTGTTAGACCAATTAATCGCTTACCTTTTACACCAGACACCACTGTGTAGATGAAAAACTTGTCTTTATTCTCCTTTGGCCCGAAGCCCATACATTTCACTCTCATCTTAATCGCGAATGGAGGTCTTTGACGTCATTTTTGTTGTGTGTGCTCGCGCACACCGGCGGCTGCTGGCTCGTGGAAAGAAAGTTCGCCACTTATTATGAACACTAAATTCTTTGGTTCAGTATCCCTTTAACATCGGGGAACAAAATGGGTGGGTAAGCAAAGTGAGCTTGGTTCTCAAATTTAGTATATTATAAAAAAAGTTGTAACAGCATATTCGGGTTTCGTTTGTAGACACCCATGGAGAACCATCGTAGCTATTACATTAGGGAATTGTCGTACAACGTTAGTGTCGGATTGCGGGCACCATGGGCGCCAGCTCATACCGCCCCAAGAAACTCAAAACCCTGCATGCTCGCGTGTGACCTGCGAAAAGTCCCTATTAATATGGCAAGCAAGCGTAGCTGCATTACTGAATCACGCGACAAGATAGAAAAAACAATAATTAAACCTGTCCTCCGCACAGCTGGCGATTCATGCTTCTGGCGATCTTTCTTTTATCACCTCCCAGGAACCAAACAAAACTTTTTGGGAGGCGGATACCTTTCTGTTTAATACGATGCTGTGACCTTTGGGTACCTTTTAGATACGCTACATTACTTTACGAAGCACGAGGCCAGCACGACCAGCGCACCAGCCTCCTGCGTCGTCTGCTACTCGTACTTCTAACAAGTATGGGCGCGCCTCGCCAGGGGAGGAGTGGCGCTGCGTATGCGCGAGGAAACTTCAGCCGCACAGCGTCCCCAGCAGCAAACCGGCTCTCGAAATGGCAAACAAATGGGTGGCTGCTGCGAAGGTCAGTTGAAATGACCTTGGTCTCGGGAACCTCTGTCCGGAGATTTCGTTTCGTGGCTGGGCTTTGCGAGGAAAACCGAGTTTGGAAAAATCATCCCCCGAACTTCTTTTCCTCTCCTCTTCCCTTTTCCTTTCCTCCTTCGACCACGACCGCGACAAATGTCAAAATTAAAAAAAAAAAAAAAACATGTGCAAGGTTGACGGAGCGAAAATGCGAATAATGGGGAAAATTGCGGGGACGCGTCGGAGGTTTCCCCCTCCCTTCAAATGCCTATACCCTTTGTAACGGGCGGTAGCTTGCGCCACCTAGCCTAAGTCTAAAATGACAAACATATGATTCCCTTCCGCCCTTCTAAGCCAATTCTCTCCCCCTAACTATCACCAGGCAGCGTGGGACATCACCAAGATGACCTTTGGGGGATCGGGCAAAATAACTAAAAACATCACACCCCGCCTCTTCCCCCGGCGAGGGAGTCAAACCACAGATCTGGGGCCCTAACTTGGACACTACTACTTGGCAAAAAAGTTGGCGAGAAATCTGGCGGCTGTGATTGGCCAACGCCGCACTTGACCTTGGCGCCGGCCAATCACAGCCGCCGGGTTTCTCGCCGACCTTTTCGCCAAGTGTCCAGATTAGGGCCACCGGTCGCTGCAGCGCGAGTGCGGCCACCGAACGGCCATCTTGAATGCGGCGAAATCGTGTTTTTGCCAGCGTTAGAGGCTGGCGGCAGCGTGCTGAAGACACGTTTTCTACTCGTTCGTTGTCATTCGCCGAAGAAGTTTTTTAAATCCCGTGTAAGCCGTTAAACTTGCCGTTGAGAACACGTGGAAAATTTTTACATGAGCGCAGTGCCGCAGGAAAAAGGCACTCGTCGAAGGCAAGTTTCGCCGGTCTCGCGGCGTTATGAACGCTTCATTAAGGAGTTTTCGTAGACCGCGTTTCCCCCTCCGCTAAACACTCCGCAACGAAGCAGCCGCTACTGCGCCGGCGCGCCGATGGCCTTGACTGTAGAGTTCCGGCTAGCGTAGCTGGTTGCGGAGAGCGTTGCGGGACAGCGGAAATGATCTACGAAAACTCCCTATTGGCACGCCGAAGTGCTGCGTCTCTGTGCCTTCGCACGCTTGGATACCAATCTAGAATCGACACCGTGTGGTGTCGATTCTCTGAAAAAGTGTCTTCAGCACGCTGCCGCCAGCCTCTGCAACCTTAGCAAAAACGCGATTTCGCCGCATGCAAGATGGCCGTCGGGTAGTTCTCCGCGCTGCCTTTTTCGGAGAAGTACGATCTGTAGTCACTCGCCACATTTCAGTTTCGTTAATAACGTTCCCGCGAGGAGTGAAGAAGTTCCGCGGCGTTTTGGTTTCGATCACTGGGTGAGCTCCCTTGCTGTGCTTGCTTTCGTTCCTCCCGTCCTGACCGACTCGACCGAGCATACTGCAGCGATGACATCCTTGTAGTTAATTTTAAGAGGTCTAATAAAACGCAGTGACAGCGAAACCAGCGACGAAGCTGACGAAGATAACAGCTTAGCTCCAGCTCGAGTGACGACGAGGCAGCCGTTCTCGGCGAAGTCGTTGCCGACTCATCCGCCTTGCCAGCGAAGAGGCCCAAGATATCGCGTTACGTCAAAGACATTGTGCGCGCCTATTCGGATGATGAGCTAGGCATGTCGTTTGATCGTTGTGTGGTTCCTGTAAAATAATTGGAAGACAACACGCCAAATTCTCCGCAGGTGAAAGTCGCCTTCGTAGATGACGGTCGCCAGTGGCGTACCAACTTGTTTTTGAGTGAAGGGGGGGGGGCAATCCAAACATCTCCCCCCCCAGGGCCGGGGGCGGTGCCCTTTTGTATCCCTTGGGCGCCGCCAGCCAGTGTCTGCCCTGCCCAGTGGCGGCTGTTTCGGGGGGGGGGGAGCAAAACACATGCCCCTCACTTTGAGAACTGGGGGGGGGGGGGCAAGCGTTGCCCCAGCCCGCCCCCCCCTCCCCGGTTGGTACGCCCGTGACGGTCGCTTTACGGCGTACCTGTTTGGTATTGCTTAATTGCATCCTACGGCTCGTACAAGTAATCTTAGTTCTCTTCATCGGGTTTATGTAACTGTAAGTAAAATAAAGGAGTCGCGCTCTCGTGCACCGAGTCCTGAGACGGTGCGCGAGGATGACGTATTTCCGGATTACTAACGAAGTTCTGATGCTAAAAGAAAAAAGAAAAAATGGCGGGATAAGCTGCATCGGCTCAAACGCGCATATATCAGCGCGGGTCCGCTGTTTGCTTGCTCACATGCAAAGGGGAAACAAAAAATTTAAACAGCCTAGGTGGAAAAAGTGTGTCATAAAACGAATTTACAAAGAAGAAAGAAAATTTTTAGAGCTATATTTACGGCGCAAAACGAATTTGTAGTTGGTGCCCGCGGGAGCCGCCGCTGGTCACGTGGTAGACCTGTGAGTCGCCGCCGCCGCACGCTGAGCGTTGTGCGCCGCCGCTTCAACGCGTTTCTCCATGCCGCCGCCGCCATCATCTGACCGGCGCACAGGTCAGATTCAAAAGCTTCATTTGGGCTCTAAAAGTTACTTATATTAATAAGTAACTTTTAGAGCCCAAATGAAGCTGTTTTTTCTTGCACTTCAAACGAAGATGAATAAGTAACTTTTCGAGACCAAAGGAAGCTTCCGAAAGAGCGCAAGTACCATGTGACAAATAGGGGCCAGTCACGTGATAAATATGGGCCACTTTAGAGCACTATTAAAGGTAGCACTATATAGCTCCTTCGGAGCAGAGTAGCCCAATCTAGAACGCCGTCTCTCGGCGACTACCGGCGAACGCCCGGAGGTTCAACTCCGGTCAGAAATGCATGGGGAACGTGAGAAAATCGTTGTTTCTTCAATGTTGTGGAGATGTACGGAACGACAATAGTTTTTGACATATTAAAAGAACATTTTAGAATAACTTGCGCTGAGTTGTGTGCCAAGTGAAAACGTAATTTTGTAAAAAAATTGCATGAGCGGCATCATGCAGCAGACGACGCGTTGACGTCACGGCGACGTCACAGTATTCACGTGACCTGTTCCGGCCAACCCAGAAAGTCCATCTCCGCTGCGCACAAAAATCGTCTGCTTCAAACGCCATTGCCTTGGAAATCGCATTCTCAAAATTTTCACACGCATCCAATATTATTAAAATGTTGATAAAGTGTTTAGTGCGTTACCAACTTCACGACAGACTAGTTTTCAAAAGTGTGAACTTGGCGTTTATTTTTTAATCAGCCGTGTTGAGTCGATCTCCATGTATTCTCCCATAGAGCGGGCCGCCTCCTGGAACCCTGAGTACCACGTGACTCGCGCCGAGCTGCTCTGTCGGCCACGTTGTCGGCGAAACACGCGGATCAAAGGATTGCGCTACTCTGCCACTTTTCCGCGGCGCCCTTGGGCGCGAACTACAAATTCGTATAGCGCCGTAAATATAGGTCTAAAAAAATTTATTTTTCGTTGTTAATTCGTTTTATGACTTCCTTTTCCCAACCCGGCTGTTTTAAAAAAAGTTTTTTTCCTCTGCATGTGTCCTTTAATGGAAAGGGCTCAAGGTAAGACGAATAACGCGTTCGAATTTCTTTTCCAGCTCAGGTTCTGTTCGGAAAATGCATTGGAATGTATTTTGTTCGTTTCGGATATGCTAATAAATAAATAACGTAAATGTTCATTTGACGCCGTGTTTTGATCGCCGTTGCACGGAAACTGAATATCGACGATACTTTCCTGTCCGTCCTGAACAGAGCAATGAAGAGTATGAACGCGACTTTGGTGGCCGGTTGGGCACTCACGCAGAGCATGATCCCGATTAATGCTTTGTTTGCGTAGCTAAATCGGGGTGTATGAGACGTTGGCTGATGCTCGCTTCGACCGACAAAACCTTGATCGCCGAGCGCGGCCGAACTTCCCGTGTGTATACGAATACATTTTATAGGAAGTTCGTAACGAAGGGCAGAACAAACGTATGGCCGTAGAAAAGTATCGTAACCGGCGGCGTAGATTTGCCGAGCTCCATATTTTGCGTGTGCTGACGACGTTTTTGTCGGGTTTTATAACAGTAGAAGCCTTTGCACCGCCCTACGAAGGGCTCGACCGCGTTGGATCGCTTCGAACAGCATTGCTGGTGTGTGTAGTCACTCGCTTTTTCTTTAACGACCTTAACAAAACTTCTTCAATACCGGCGTCAAATAAAAGCGACCCCGCAGGGGGCACTTGTGAAAGCAGGTGTTTGGAGAGTGGCGTCTCCACGGACCCCGAGCCCCGCAGGGGGCACCTGCGCCTTAGGTGCTAGGTGCTTGGTGAGTAGCGACACCACGGACCCCAGCCACATTGACTACATTACGGACCCTGAGTAAAAGTGGGTAAGACCCACCCACGTCTGGCTGTGCGTGGCTGTCCCGTGTCCGGGGAAAAGGGCATCCTGGTGGTTGAGTCGAGCCCGGGGTAGGTTTGGACCCTTCGGGGCCCCCCGGGCGAGGCAATACACCACTTCGGCCCCCGCTTCCCGTAGACGGGTGTCCTGGCTTGACCCGACCAGGATGATTCAGTCAGTCGCCACTTCTACTATCCCCTCCCTCTTTATCCTTGTTTTCACCTTCTTTTCACTCTTCTCATTTCTCTTCTTTCCTTTTCAACTCCTTTGGCGGCAAGGGCTAACCTTGGGTGGCGATAGACCCCTTGTCTAGACCCACACCTGGTTATAGTGCCTGGGCAGTGCTAATAGCATAACGTCTCCAGCAAAGCCCTTTTTGTTATGGCGCGTTATCTATTCCCTTGTTGGGCTCCGTGGTGGGCGGCACACCACAGGTTCCGAACAAACTTCGCCTCTCATGGCAACCCCCAAACCAAAACCCCCAGTTCTGGACGTGCCGCTAAGAGGCATCGTCCCGAACGAACAGTCATAGTCAAAGATAAGGAAGATGAAACTTTTTCCAGATTCATGGTGATACACTCTGAGGTCCCTGACAAACCTCTCTCTAAGATCTCACCATTTCTTGTAGCGAAGGTTCTCGACAATCAAATCGGTGGTGATTACAAAGCAAAGAAACTGCATTCTGGTGATCTGCTTGTTGAAGTTGCTAAAAAGTCCCAGAGCATTACTTTCCTAAAATTGACATCGCTAGGTGACATACAGGTAACAGTGAGCACACACAGAACCCTCAACACCATTCGAGGGGTGATTTCAGAAGATGATCTTCTTTCCAGTAGTGAAGACGAGATCTTGGAAGGCCTTCGGGCGTCTAGAGTAGTGGCAGTCAAACGCATTATGACGAAACGTGATGGTGCAGAGGTGAAAACTAAACACCTTATCCTGACGTTTGAACGTCACACGCTTCCTGCACTCGTCAAAGCTGGCTACTTGAATTGTCGTGTCAGACCGTACGTCCCAAACCCACAGCGATGCTTCCGTTGCCAGCGTTTTGGTCACGGGTCGCGCAGCTGTCGGGGGAGGGAGACTTGTGCAAAGTGTGGGAGCCACGACCATGTGGCCGACGTCTGTGAAGGTTCAGTTGCCTGCGCGTACTGCAGGGGTCCTCACCCTGCTTACTCTCGGTCCTGCCCACTGTGGCGACAAGAAAAGGAGATCCTTACCTTACGAGCCAAAGAGAACTGATCGTACCCTGAAGCAAAACAAAGGTTTTCCTTCATTTCCAAAGGTACCTACTCCGACGCGGTGCGCAGGGGCCCTGCACCACGTACGGAGTCCAGGGCCACTCAGTTCTCTCTTGAGGACTTGGCAGGCCCTTTCAGGCCCCGAAACAACTTGCGGGGAAGCAAGGTGCCCCAGGTAACGCTGGGAGCGCACAGACTCCCCAGTCGATTCAGGCACGACCTCCGGCTGACCGGCAGCCTCGTGCCAGTGGCTCTTCTCAAGATGGGGAGCGAGGCCGTCCTTCCACTTCCTCGGAGGCGGCCCGCCTTGTTACGGAGCAACAGGGCCCACCTGCTGCTCCATCAAAGTCAAAAGAAGTAGAAAGCGTGAATGCGGGAGGGTCCCGGCCTGGTACGTCGAAGCCTTCTTCGGCGGGGTCTGGCCGTGGCCGGAAACTCGTAGCTCAGGTCTCTGACCACGTCGGAACTGGCAAACCTGCGTCCAAGGTTCAGGATGCAGTGGGAGCTGTTGACATTGCCGACTCCTCCGGTCTTTCCTCGGATCAGGAGGAGATGGAATGGCAAACCGCTAAATCAAAACAAAAAGAAAAAAAGCCTGTGGTTCCTCCTTAGGCTGTAGCAAATGCAGAATTGCTTTAATTTATTTATGAAATCTTTTATCCTTTAAAATGGGCTCTGTAATTCTTCAGTGGAACTGCCGTGGCTTATTCACTAACCTTGCTGATGTTGAGTTTCTTTTAGAAGAGTATAAGGCATCTGCCTTATGCTTGCAGGAAACACACTTGAATACATCGCACACTAACTTTCTGAGACACTACAGTGTGTTTCGTAAAGACCGCCCTAGCACGTCCATTTCTTGTGGCGGCGTTGCGGTGGTGCTTCCAAAACATATTCCATGTGCAGAGGTTACGCTTCAGACGCCACTCGAAGCTATCGCTGTTCGTCTCTTGTTGCATAAAGCCATAACTCCATGTTCAGTGTATTTTCCACCTTCTCTTTCTTTGAAGCGACAAGATCTCGACTCTCTTTTAAGCCAGCTTCCAGAGCCCTTTCTTTTACTCGGTGATTTTAACGCACATAGTTCCCTTTGGGGAAGTGATCATACAGATACACGTGGAAAGATAATCGAATCCATATTATTTTCACACCCACTATGCATTTTTAATACTGGTCATCCTACATATTTTAGTCCTTCATCCTTGTCATCTACATGCATCGATCTTTCTATTGGCAGTGCAAATCTGCTACCTGATTTTTCATGGACTGTTGATCAGAATCCCCATGGAAGTGACCACTTCCCCATTATTTTAAAATGTAACGACACTCCTCAGTCTTCACCTACGCGCCATCCACGCTGGAAGTTTGAAAAAGCAGACTGGAGCCTTTTTAAGCAGTCGTCACTCCTGGCGTATTCTCGCCTTGATCAGCTTTCGATTGATGAACTCAACCATCTTTTAACATCTCATATTCTCACTGCAGCGTCACTCTCAATCCCTCGTTCGTCTGGACAGCTTCCTAGACGACCGAATCTATGGTAGAATGAAGACTGTAAAGAGAGTCGCAAACAGCAAAACAAAGCTTGGAGTATTCTAAGACGTTATCCAACTCGGGATAACCTGATATCTTTCCGAAAAATGAAAGCTCGTGCAAGGTACATTCGTCGCAAAGCGAAACGTGAGAGCTGGCAAAAATATGCGTCCTCTATCAATAGCAATACTTCTCCCAAGGAAGTATGGGACAGGATTCATAAAGTAAATGGCTCGTATCATGCTTTCACCATACCACTTCTTTCTAGAAATGGAAAATGCCCCAGTAGTCTTGAAGAGCAGGGCAACATCCTTGGCGAGCATTTTGAATTTATTTCCAGCTCGCAGCACTATTCGCCTGCATTTCTGCAACATAAAAGGAAAGCTGAAAGCACGGTACTGAAAACATCCGGTGGTGAACGCGAAGCTTATAATGCTCCCTTTACCATGCACGAACTGAACATAGTGCTCCAAAACTCTAAGTCATCGGCTCCTGGTTCAGATGGTATCCATTACTACATGCTTCAAAATCTCCATCCTTCCACACTTGATATTGTTTTATACCTTTTTAATCGTATTTGGTTCGAGGGCTACTTTCCATTGGACTGGAGAATGGCAGCAATCATACCCATACTCAAGCCCGGTAAGGAGCCATCCTGTGCGGCTAGTTATAGGCCTATCGCTTTGACTAGCTGCTTTGGAAAGACTCTTGAAAGAATAATTAATAGAATACTGATGTATTTCCTTGAACTAAACAAACATCTAGATGTGAACCAATGCGGGTATCGTTCATCTCGGTCCACTCTTGACCATTTAGTACGGCTGGAGACAGTCGTGCGGGAGGCCTTCGTTCATAGACAACATTGCCTATCTGTATTTTTCGACCTCGAAAAAGCCTACGATACAGCCTGGCGTTTTGGTACACTGAGGGACTTGTATGATCTGGGTATTCGCGGTCGAATGCTTCGTACCATTGAGAGCTACCTCAGCAGGCGCACCTTTCGTGTTCAGATAGGAACAACTTTATCTAAAGTGTTTGTCCAGGAAAATGGCGTTCCTCAGGGAGGCGTTCTTAGTGTCACCTTGTTTATTGTCAAAATGAACTCCCTTGCATTGGCTATCCCCCCATCGGTGCAATATTCACTCTATGTAGACGACCTTCAGATCTCTGTGTCTTCTTGCAATCTGTCACTGTGTGAGCGACGAATTTAGCTAACCATTGATAATAAGCTATCAACATGGGCCAATCAAAATGGGTTTAAGTTTTCCTCAGATAAAACAGTTTGTGTGTGCTTTTCTCGGAAACGCGGACTATTTCCAGAGCCTGTTCTGCCACTAAACAATGCCACAGTTTCTGTGAAGTTTGAGCACAAGTTTCTGGGTCTTACATTTGACAGCAAACTAACCGTTGGTGCCCATATCAAGAATCTAAGATTAAAAGCTCACAAATCACTTAATATTTTGAAAGTTCTGTCCCACCGATCCTGGGGTTCTGACCGGACATGCCTTTTGAGGATATATCGCTCGATAGTGCGATCACGACTGGACTATGGCAGTATTGTTTATGGTTCAGCTAGGCCTTCCATTTTAAAAATGCTCGACCCTATCCATCATCTTGGGTTGCGATTGGCGACGGGTGCCTTTCGCACGTCTCCTGTGCCAAGTCTGTATGCAGAGGCCAACGAGCTGTCTCTTGAGAAGAGAAGATTTTCACTGGGCTTTATGTATTCCCTGAGAGTCAGGTCTATCTCTGATCACCCTGCACGAATGGCTGTGTAAGACATGCGCTCTGAAAGGGTGTTTCAAAACAAAGCCACAACTGTCCCTCCCTTCTCTTTGAGACTGAAAAGTGCCAGTGAGAACATGGGACTCGATTGGAGGCCCCCTGTATTGCAGTCTACTGTTGCAGGAGCACATTGGGAGCACCCTGTCATTAAGTGTAACCTTTCACTCACGCGGTACAAGAAAGCTGATACTCCCAATGGTGTTTTTCTTCAGGAATTCCTTGCACTGCAAAGTCAATATGGCGAATATGTAAGCTTGTACACAGATGGTACAAAGACTGAATCTGTTGTTGGGTGTTCTATGATTTGACCAACAGTTCAACTAGTTAGGCGAATCAACTCATCTGCTTCTATTTTTACAGCAGAACTCTATGGTCTGCTTCTAACCATAAGCTACATACTGGATGAAAAGCTGTCTCACTCCATCGTATGCACCGACTCCCTCAGTGCATTGCATGCACTGTCTTCACTATCGCCCCTCAAGCACTTCCTGCTCCTTGAACTGCGAAATAAAGTTGTTGCTGCCTCAAGACTGGGATACGAAATCATATTCTGCTGGATTCCCAGCCACGTGGGCATTCCGGGCAATGAGGCAGCAGATCGCGCAGCAAGTACTTGCGTGAAGCGAACAGTTGATTTCCACACCATTCCTTATGCAGACTACAAAGGCCTTCTCAGGCGTCACGTTAAGTGCAAATGGCAGGCTGAATGGGATCAAGAAATCAGCAACAAGTTGCACATGATCAAACCGCTTTTGAGCGAATGGCAGAGTGCACGCCACCAGGAACGCTTTTTTGAGGTTGTCCTTTGCCGGCTCAGGATTGGTCACACTCATCTGACTCATGGCTACCTCCTTCGTGGGGAAGATGCCCCTACTTGTGAGCAGTGTGACAATGCCTTAAGCATTCAACATATTCTAGTTGAATGTCCTGCTTATCATGAAAAACGTCTTTTGTATTTTTCGCAACTGTATCAAGAACGAGTCCCACTACACCCAACTCTGCTCTTAAGTGATGATTCTCTTGTGACACACACTAATGTTTTCAAATTTTTAGATAGTATCGGCCTTCTACACCGATTGTAGCTTTCTTAACCTACAGATCATGCTCATCACTTTTTTACCTTTTGGTACCCCATTACCATCTTTTATCTAATCACTGGCTACTAAAGCCTCTTTCTTCTTTCTAAACCTTTCCAGCAATAGTCTTGTTTTTGGCGCTCTATGGCCTTAGTAGCTTTTGCGCCACAAACACCAAATCAACCAACCAACCAACCAAATAAAAGCGATCGTGGTCGGCGTCGTCTGCTGCCACCTTATTCGGAGACCGTCTGGCACAAAGAAAAAAAAACAAAAACTGCTTAAAAAAACAAAAAAAAACAACATACAGTTGGTGTTTTGGAGACTCCGATTCGAGTTACCCCGCTCGAAGCTTGAACGCGCCTAGAACCGAAACGGTTAAAAAGCGAAGGCAGACGCTCTGAAAGCGATGGCGCTCGCTCGATTTGCTTCGCAGCGCGTGCCACTGGGGTGGATCACGTGAACTATCGCTCACGGACACCGCCCACTCGCCTCGACGACCGCTAGCGCGAAGAGCTTCGCATCTGCAAGGGGAAGGGGCTATTAGAGATCGGTGATGGAGTCTGGTTTGGCCTGCTTCGTCCCTGCCAGCCTTCGCTTCCTTCGCCCTGCTTTTCTCACTGTGCCATCCTGTCAGTGATTTGGACTTTGAGCATGTGGACTTCGAGCCGAGTGGACGAGTTTCGACCATTTCGGCACCTTCACCACTTCGACGCCACACGCGTACTGCTCCGTTCACCCTGCCCTCTCGGGCTTGCTTTGTACGCGGGTTCAATGTCAGGGTTGGGATAACTCTGGGATCATTCCTGTTCAAGGTGAACTTTTACCGCTGCCCGCTTTGTCCGTTTTTCGCGGAGAGACTTACTCGCGTCATAACGCACGTTGCGGAAATGCATAATACAGAAGCAAATTTTGTTGTGAGTTGTGGAATTAATGGGTGCTGCTTGACCTTCAAGCTGTTCGAGTCCTACCGCCGTCATCTATATCGCAACCACCGAGATCACCTCAAGGTATCAGGTACTAACACGTCAGAACTCAGTCACGGTGAATCAACGGAACCACTCCCGCTCAGCAGAGCTGAACCAGAGGCATGCGCAAGTGCCGACTACCGACTTCAAGGAGAAGCTGCGGGACCTGCGTCTTCTCCACGCGAAGCGAGACCTTCCACCCCTCCACTAGAGACATTTGACGAGTTTGTGCGGGATGTCCAGAAGATATTCTGCATGTTCTTCTTCAAGCTGGCCGATGTACATAAAGTACCTCATGCAACATCCGAAAATATCTTTGGGGACTTTCAATGATTGTTGGAGCTGGCGCTGAACAAGTATGCAAAGCAAACTCAACAAGCTCACAAGACCTGTGGCCCCAATTACCCAACAGACAGTCACAGGATCTTTGGTAACGAGTTCCCTCAATGCCTCTTTGAAAAAGTGAAGAGCTCATATCAAAGGGAACAGTTTGCCATGAGCCACTTTCCCTTTGTTAAACCCGAAGAACATTTGTTTGCGAATCCTGCGAGTTTGCCCTTCCAGTATGTCCCCATTGGCCAAGTTCTCAATAACCTTCTTCAGGTACCAGAACTGTTGGAACATCTTCTGCAGCGAACGGAACAAGGGACGACCGAGGCACTGAGGCACGATGAGGTAGAAGTGCTACAGAGCTTTCTTGGTGGCAAGGCGTCAAAAAAGTGCCTATGCATACGCTACACATTGTGCTATACACAGATGAGCTTGGCATTACAAATCCCCTGGGGTCCAAGCAGAAGCAGCATAAACTGCTAGTCGTCTATTTCTCGGTGCTGGACCTGCACCCACGCTACCTATCTCAGCTGAAGAATATACACCTCACCTTGATGGCCAGATATCAAGATCTTGAGCGTGAGAGCTTGGATAAATTACTAGAACCCCTCTTTCATGAGTTGAACCAGCTAAGGAAAGATGGGCTCCAAGTCCGAAGAGAAGACACTATAACTATGAAAGTAACAGTTGTGGGAGTTTGTGGAGACAACCTGTCCTTGAACAAACTTGGCGGCTTTTCATGCTGTTTCAGCAGTGGAAGGGTTTGCCGCTTCTGCATGGCACTGAAGCCAAAGCTGCCAGGGCTCACAAGAGAGCAGCTGTGTACGGTGAGGAACGCAACAACACACAGCCAGCATCTGAAAACTATCTCGGCGAACCCGAAACTCAAAAAGGCCTATGGTGTTAATGGACCATCGGCAATGCTGGCATTGGAGCACTTTGATGTGACAAAGCAGTTACTGCCAGACGTTATGCACGACATCTTCGATGGAGGAATGGCGCTTGTTTTGCACCACACTCTTCAAGGACTTGTTTCGGAAGGAACCCTCGTCTTGACAGATCTAAAGAAGGTTGCTTCATTTAAGGTAGGGTTTCACGACAAGAAAAACAAACTTGAAGATTTGCACCCCAACATCATCAAAGACTACCATGCCTTAAAAGGCACGGCATCACAAAAATGGTGCCTCTTCCGGCTGCTGCCTCTGATCTTGGCGTCGAGAATCCCCGAGGGCAATGTGCACTGGGACCTGTACTTAAAGTATCGGGAGATCATTGATATTGTGCTTGCGACTGAAATGCCAAGTGAGATCTTGCCATACCTCGAAGATCGGATCCAGAATTTTCTTCAGACTTACCACGAGCTCTATCCATCCGCCAGCGTCACCGCTAAGCTGCATTACTTGATTCACTATCCACGGATCATCTTGGAGTTTGGGCCTCTTCGCCTATTCTGGTGCATGAGGTTCGAAGCCAAGCACCAATACTTTAAAAGTATGGCTTCAAAAGTCAAGAACTTTGGCAACATCTGCAAAACGCTCTCACTACGGCACCAGCTTCTCGAAAGCTACCAACAGCACACATACGTCTTAAACAAGCATGTTTCTGCTGTGGGCTCAAGGCAAGTGGACCCAAGCAAACTCAAACCTTGCGCACAAAACCTTGCGAGTCAAGGTCCAGTTTGGGAGGCGACATCAATTGACACAAGCACAGGCGACTACCGCAAAGGTGATGTCCTTATCATAGACACAACCACCACTCCGAGCTTCGCTCAGGTGACTTCTGTGTACCTGGTTAGAGGGGAACCGTTCCTACTTCTTGAAGCGCTCGAGGTGGAGGGCTTTCGTAAGCACAAACACTGTTACAAGGTGCGACGAACAGACAACTTCTGCCTAAGAAAGCCTGGTGATGAAATGTGCTCTCAACGACTTGATTTGTACTCGGGTGCAGAGCTGGCCCCAAGTGGGATCTTTTCTGCTCTCCATAAATGACAAGGACAAGGGTCAAGTGACAAAGACCTGAGCTCTGAGAAAGGACATTCCTGTTACCAAATGGAAGCATATTTTTGTTATCCTGTGAAAGTGTCCCTTGTGTTACATGCCTTTCATTGATCAGAGAGAAAAATAAACACTTATTCCCTGCCTGCTCTAGGACAGGATATGACGATATCAAATCACTGGATACTGGCAGAATGCTGAAACTGCTGAGCTTGCTCTTCTGTATGATGCTACCATGGCTGATGCCATCTTATTAGCACAACTTTTTATATAGGAGAATGTGTTTTTTTGCTCTCACCACACCACCTAAAGGGGGTCTGTTTTAAGCATAATCATTCATTTTTTTATTCACCTCGCCTATTCTTCTTTTTACTTATTCCAGCTTAAAATTTTTTAATTCTCTTTTTTTCATCCTTATTGGACATTTATCTACAACATGGCTGGACTGAGGGCAAACAAAGCGTTGGTACAGAGCTTTTGGTAGCATGTTGCATATATCCCTGCCAGTGTTGGGCAAAGTGCACAAGAAAAGTACTTTAAGTACAAAGTAGTTGAGAGATTCTGTACTTGAAATAAAGTAGTAAGTACACTGGGGGCAATCTGCTTGAAGCAAAGTACTTTAAATAGAATGTACTTTCAAAGTAAAGTACTTTTTAACACAATCATTTATTATATGCACAGCTTCAGGAGTACTTGAGTGTGTAATCGCGGGGGATATCAAATATTTCTGGCAATGACAGCGAATCGGACATAGTCAAGAGGCAAAAACAGATTTTTTTCTCCCGTGCTGACAATCTATTACATACAATAAAGTTATAATGCACTTATTTGTACGAATCTTATAGCCGCCATCACTTCTCTGAGAGTAGTGACCAGATAATAATAATAATAGTCATAATTTATTTTGGCACAGGGAGAGCTGCGGCACCGCTGAAAGGCAAGTAGCCCATACTGTTGTGGCTTACGGCGAAAAGACAAGACGAGGTGCAGCAGACGTAGCCCCATAGCCAAACGTTTTGTCATCTTGTGTTCTCGTACCGTCTCGCACATCGCAGGCACGCGCTCACCTCTTTGCCCACCACCTCGAGCATTTTATAAAGCAAACAATACTCAAATACAACACTCCTTCCTTATCAAAGTTTCGTCTGGTTCACACAAAAATACCTCTCCGGTGGCCTACCCTATGTTGTTGTATGTTGCTTCTAAGCACTAGTGTAGTCGATGCAGCTGTCTCGGAAACAGGCTCCATATCGAAAGCAGCAGGGTCTGTCATGTTGTCTCGGGAACCATCGGACGCCACTCGTGGTGTTGCAGCTGGAATGTCGACATTTCTTCTTTGTGCAGACGAATCTTCGAAATGTCTCGAACGGACGTCATCCACATGCACATGACGATGCTGATCTTGCACCATCACGACAAAGGTTGATGCCCTTCCTTTCTTCACCACATGTCCCACCAACCATGCAGGGTCGGTCGGACGTGATCCCCAGACGAAGACTTAATCGCCTGCTTCAAAAGTTTACCAAGAGCCTCTTCTCATATCGGCGGCTGTCTTGCTTTGTTGTTCGCTATCTCTCATGAGTTTCTCCATTTCCGGATGAAGGAAGCTCAGACGGGTCCTAGGCTTCCAAGAGAGAAACAGCTCGGCTAGAGTCCTGTCGGTCGTGCCAGTTGGGGTATTTCTGTATGCAAAAAGAAACTGGTCGACTCGATGTTGCATCGATTTCGGTACACCCATCCATTGGTCGTCGATTACTTGCCTCGAGAGATCCCGCTTGACGAATTGCACACACCGTTCCACGCATCCATTAGAGGTGGGATGGTACGGAGGAGCTGGGCAAAGGCAGACGTGACAACGCATCAACATTCTAGATCTCACTACCCTCCCGATAAACATACTTGTAACTGTAGGCAGCAAGTAAGAGAGCCCACCTCTGCATCCTGGCTGCTGACATAGCCGGAATTTGTTTTCCATGATTTAACAGCCCTGCCAACGGCTGGTGATCGGAATAGATGTTGAAATTTCTGCGAAACAGTTATTTGTGAAACTTTTTCAGCCCAAAAACAACTGCTAGGGCCTCTTTTTCAATTTGGGCGTTACCCTTTTCAGCCTTGCTCATAGTTCGTGATGTATAAGCAATCGGTTTCTCATCATTCCCAACTCTGTGAAAAAGAACAGCTCCCACTACGTACTCTGAAGCATCACAAAAAAGCCCCAACTCCTTTTTTGGGTCATAGAACGTTAAGACGTTTTCATGCGTGAGCCACGTGTTACTTCTCTTGAATGCGTTGATTTCTGCCCTTGGCCAACACCGTTTTGCGCCTTTCTGCAATAAGTCATACAACGGCTTAAGCTCGATTGACATGTTCAGCACAAACTTGGCATAAAAGTTAATCATGCCCAAGTAGGTGCGCAGTTCTGATTCATTCTTGGGACATGGGGCCTCCCGTATGGCCTTGACTTTCTCTTCCGATGGTTGAACTCCATGTCGGTCGATCACATGTCAAAAGTAAAGAACAGATGTCTGAAAAAATCAGCATTTTCTTTTTTTAGTTTAATGCCTTGTTGGCTGAACCGTGCCAGCACGCTTTCCACCTTTTTATAGCACTCCTCATAAGTTTTACCCGCTATTAGTAAATCATCTAAATAGCACGCAACATTTCTCAGCCCTTCCAATACTTTCCACGACTGACTGAAAAATTGCTGGAGCACTAGTGATGCCAAAAGGCAGGGGTGCACGACATGCTGCCCTCGGGCCACATCCGGCTCGCGGGCACTTCCTGTGCGGCCCGTGGACATGACACAGCAAAATATAGGTACGCAAAACGGCAACCAGTGCGACGATGCCAGATATTGAAAACCTGTCTGCCAGTTATTAAAAACCTGCGTAGTTGCCAATAAACATTTTTTTTGGCCCGCGTCATTTCTGAGTTGTGCCGCCCTGCCGTAAAGCAATCTCGTGGACTTAAACAAACCAAGGTGTGTGTTCACAGTGACCACATCTTGGGACTCCGGATGCAATTCAAGCTGCTGGTAGGCTGTAGACAGATCAAGTAAGGTAAACTACTTACAACCACTCAGTAAAACGAACAAGTCTTCCATGACTGGAAGAGGGTACCGATCCGTCTGACAGGCTGAGTTTAAGGTCACTTTGTAATCTCCACACAACCGGACCTGTTTGTTAGGTTTAGGTACCACTACCAAAGGTAGTGGTACCTAAACCTACTCACTTTGCAACACTGCTACTCACTTTGCAACCTACTCACTTTGCAGCACTAAGCCCACTCACTTTGCAACACTGGTACCAATATCCCTTTTGTTACTAATGATTAGATTTCCTGTTCTACAGCTTCTCTTAGCATGTAAGACACAGGTCATGGTTTGCAGTAGACAGGTGTGCTTTGTTCCTTCAAAAACAGTTTGACCTGTTGTCCCTTTATGAAACCCACACCTTCTACAAAAAGTTCAGCATACTTCTCAACGAGCCTTGCTTCCTTTTCTTCTCTTACGCTGTTTATGCATGACCAGTCTAACCCCAGCTCTTCAAGCCAGTCTCGACCAAGCAGCGGGGTTACGTTGCCCCCTGGTGCCTTAACTACAATAAGAGGAAGATTCTTTCTTTGTCCATTGTGCTCAACTGGTACTGACAACTTCCCAGTCAACGTGAGAGAATTCCCCCCATATATATACATTGTTAATTTCAGGTTGCATGGCTCCTTGGGAATGTTTGCCCAGTACTTTGCACACAACGCTTCTGACACTACCGACACGGACGCTCCAGTGTCTATCTGCATTCTTAAGAGTTTGTCAGTTACTTTAACATCTACTTCATAGTTACGCCTTCACGTTTCACACGGATAAGCTGTGTAAAGCTGATATCATCAGCTCCCTCACAAGCAACGTGGTTAACAGTCTGTTTTGAACCGACAAACTTTTGCCAGGTGTCCGACCCTTTTACAAACGTGACACTTGTACTTGCAGGGCTGTCCAGCTAGTGTGTACCTGTTTGCAGCATGAATATGAAGATGTGGTGTCTCCCATATGATTGAACGTCTGTTTGGTCGTCGAAGCTCGTGGACCCTTAGTTGACTTGACACGTTTCCCTTTTTTGTTGCCGAACCGCGTTTCATGTCGTCGTCTTCTTGTTGGCTAGACGACTCTTGATGACCTGCAGTAGGCTGGAACGTAATGGTTTTCTTGCGTGCGAGCTCGATGCGTTTAGCAATGTGACACGCGGCCCCAAACGTCAACGTCGTCTTCTTCAACAAGTCGGACTGTGTTTTCCTGTCTTTTAATCCCGCGACGAACCTGTCGCGCAAAGCATCATCCAAGAAATTGCTGAACTCGCAAGACGCGGGAGCTTCTTCAGCTCCACTGAGAAAGTGGCTACCGTCTCCTCTTCCTTTTGGTAGCGATGGTTAAACCTAAACCGCTCGGCTATCACCATCGGCCTTGGAGCGTAATTACCTTTCAGAACCGCCACCAACTCCTCCCAGCTTTTCTCTTTTCAATTGACCAGATGGAGCAAAGTCTTAAGCGTCTTGTACGGTTTCTTGCCAATTGCAGTGACAAAAGCAATGAGCCTTAGGGCTTCGCTTACTTTTGTAGCCTTTAGCTATAGTGTTAGAATCTTTCGACGCAAGATTCAAAATCTTCGTTGCCACCGTCCACAAATGGATCGAACCTTCCCAAACCTGCCATATTCATTCTTCCGTGCCGTGGCCCTGTGGATTCCTTCTACGATGCCCGTTGCAGTCATGATGGATGTTTCATAGCTCGTTGCCAATTAGGTTGTGGCTTACGGCGAAAAGACAAGACGAGGTGCAGCCGACGTAGCCCCCATAGCCAAACGGTTTATTATCTCGTGCTCTGGTACCATCTCGCACATCGCAGGCGCGCGCCCACCTCTTTGCACGCCGCCTCGCGCATTTTATTATTGAAACAATACTCAAATACAACACATACCATGGGGCCCTGGGGTGCTGCATCTAATGATGATGCAATGTTAATTTACAGGACAATCACTATCACATGAGGTCTCCAAAGATAAAGAACTCCTTTTTCCAGGGCCGGCCCTAGGGGTGGGCGACCTGGGCCGTCGCCCAGGGCGCCATCAATAGGGGGCGCCGCCGAGCCCCCTATTGAAATTATTTTAGCTTTTTTTATTTATTTGAACACAGCGCCCTTCGTTTTTCGAATGCGGTTATCGCCTAACAAAACGCTCGTGTTGGGCCATTACTCACATGTTTACTAACAACGTGATTTCCTACTTAGTAAATAGGGGCGTGTAAAATAAAAAGGAGGGGGAGGGGGCGCCATGGCCGGAGTTTTCCCAGGGCGCTTGATTATGTAAGGCCGGACCTGCCTTTTTCACATGATGACAATCTGCCATTTTGTGGTTAGAGGTTAGTGAAAACTTCTACTTCAGCTCAACAGTTATCTGCAGTACTGTGTTTCTACAGAGTTGACCAAGCATCATTTTCTGATACAAATTTAGCAGGATCTATTTTCGGGAATGTACTTTGAAGTCATATTTGTACTTTCCCTGAAAAGTACTTTAAGTAAAGTACAGGTAAATGCACCAAGAATCTAGTACTTAAAGTAAAGTACAATTGATCAAAATCTACCTGAATTAGTACTTTAAGTACAATGTATTTCAAGTACTTCTCAACACTGATCCCTGCTCAAGTACACAGGAAGAAAACCAAACACATAATTCAAGCAAAAATCAAGCCAAGTCACAAACTTGGGAATAACCCTGACCATTTGCTTGCTTGTTTTAGGCTTCCCTTCATGTGGTTTTACCTTCAAAGATACTAACTACTAAGTAGTTACTACGGAAGCTTTCTGTTTGTCCTTCGTCCCGTTTTCTTCTTGCTCCAGGGTTTTGTTTTAAAGTCACGGTCGCGGTGCTTTTGTTTGCCCTGTTGAGTGCTCTTCCCCTGACGGATGGTGCACTGCGGAAAAACAATACCCGCGAAACAACACCGCATAAAATAAACAAAACAAAAGCAGATTGTCATTGAAATGCAAAGCATTTTGAACAGTGTGGTGCTGGGTAGATGGTTATTTATTTGAACGGTTTTGGAAATGGTATGGAACGTCGATTAACCTTCTTGGATGTCCATGAAGTGTTCGATGGGCTGTTGAGTGTCAATCGGTATGGCTTTTTTACATGGGTGTTTCGCCGGTTGCTTGGTCTGATGGTGCAGTAGAGGAATCTGTTGAAAAGGCTGAAGACATTGTTGCATATTAGCACTGTAATCCTCTGTGGGAAGATGCAGAGAAGCTTCTCCAACGATGCATAGGAGGTGTCTGTGGGTAGTGAAGCGTACTTGGCCACCACTACCTTGTTTGCGCACCTCATAAAGATGCAGTCCAGCACAGTTCCAGTGGGTGCGGTGGGGATTAACGTCGCCTCCGGCTAAGTGCAAGCGAGACTTCCGTGATGAAGTCTGGGAACAGCCTGTTGACGATAGCCAGGTTTTGTTTGCATGTACTCCTATAACGCAGGGGTATGATGCCCGGCTAATAACTCACAGGTCGCATGTTCAGAACCCACCTCCAGTGAAATTTTTAATTTTTTTTGTTATTTCTATTACGTGCTGGCACCCGTACCAGCACTCTTCGCATGGTTACAAACACACCGACCGACCGACCAACCCATGCCTAAAGTGTGAGAGGTGCTCCCAGAAATCCTTCGCATAAAAAGAAAAAAATGGAACACAGTGCAAGTCGAGGCTTTTATTGAAGAGAGTTCCGATTTAATTCTATGGCTATTATGCTAGCCTAAGTGTTTGCCAGCAGTGTCCTGAGTGACTGGTTTTGACCAGCTGCATACGTGCAACTTTGAAAGTTTTTTGTTTTTTGTTTTGTTTTTGAGCTTGCAATTGATGAAGGTAATTGGCTAAGGCAAGATATACAAATAATGTTATTTAGGTACAGCTTGGCTTAACTAAAGGTTTAATATTTCTGTTAATTCTGTCATTTACACGTGCTACTTTTACATAGGCTTTGAGCTCTCTGAGGTCACATGCAATAAATAAATAATTAAACATATAGCTATATGTTTTGCAGTGGACACATGAAGCTGTGGGAACAACCTAAATTAGAGCAGCTGGGTTTTTGTTTAGAAAAAGCATGGTGTGACAATAGTGAAAAGCTTGGAGAAAGGTGCAGCAACTATTCGTTAATCAATTATCAAATATTCGTTAAAATTAACTGTTTGTTTTGAACCTGCTTCGAAGTGAAAATCCACTACCCACTATTTTCCGGAGAGGTGGTGCCAAGGTAATCCTTGTGGATTGGCTTGGTAGAAAATCAGGCGAAAGTAGAGGGAAGAGGTTTTTCGTGCGAGCTTGGTGTCGAAAGATAAGTCACAATGGACACAAAAGAAACTTTGAGGGTGCTGAATCTAGGTCGCTGCAGCTCAATGGAGCCAACAAGATCTAGCTTCGTTGCTCGAGGGAGTGCAATCACTCACATGACCACGGGGTTTCCTATTTTACTACCAAGAAACACTCAAACCGGGAATCTGGAAAAAGGTGGATTCACACATGCCTAGAATTTTAAGAATGTTATGAAAAAAAAAAGATGTGTAAATTATGTGCGTGTGTTTGATCTTTTGACATTACCGTAAAATATCAAAGAAGCGCCCACCATTATTTTATCGAAATACACGTAAAACCAACTATGGGCGCTTATTAGGTCCATGCGCCAAAATCAAGATGGCGGGCGATGAAGAGCCTCATGGAGCCGTGGAAACAGAGAAAGCAGCCAGCCTGGCTCTTTTATTTCCGCTTTCTTTTGATCTTGAAATGACGAAAGGTGCGACTGACATTGCCTTTCGAAGCCCAATGCCAGACGACGATTTCGATCGTTTTGGAGACTATGTAGGAGTGCATCCTGTGCTGGTTGCTTGCCAACTGAGTGACCAACGGCAATCGGGAAGCACGAAGCATTTATCAAGATGTATTTTACAAAATGCTGGGACCAACTGGCTGTTGTCTACACTCCTATTAGTCCGGTCGTTACTACCCCAGGATTGTACGGACCACACGATGCTGCAGTAACGTGAAGGACATAGTGACCTCGGTGGCCCAATTCTACGGGAATTGGTCGCCGGGCCGGGTCCACCGCGGCAACCTTCGGCAGGGTGCTTGCCGCGGCGGCTGCCGGGAACGCCGGCGCTTCCGAGAATATGGGCGCATGATGTGTACTTGCTAAAATTTTCGAATTTCGAAAATGTTATTAGTGGGCGCTTGTACGGGTATGGGCGCTTCCTGTGTATTTAACGGTAGTTGGGTGCACAACATATATTTGTAGGACGTATGAATGTATCCTGACAGTGAAGAGGACAAAGAGCAGGTACTGAGATCTGAGATGATGAGCCTAGCATGCTGTGAAAGTGCATATCATTGGTGATGTGAGATACTTATAAATTAAAAGAGCACCTTCATCCATTCTGTGCATGAGCAGAACAATCTATTCACTGGAAAATGTGGCAGATTTCGAGATTTTTCAGTGCAAGACAATCCGACTGGCAGACATTGACACTGACCCTGGAAGAAGCATCATTGTCTGCTTGATTGAAACTCTAAGTATACCAGAATTTTATTTTGACAAATAAACGACAAGTGAATCATTTTGAATACTCTAAAGAATAAATACTTCAAAGCATGGGAATCATCCTGCAAAATCGTCTGAGTGGTGTTGCCTAGGCCCACCCCAACAAAGATATGAAAAGAGGCGAGCTCGAAGAACTTTGCCGTCAAGACTAGAGAAGCTGGCAATACATGTTGAACCCAAAATTCGAAGATTGAACCAAGGGGTTTGAAGATTTGCAGGTTTGACAATTTTCAAACTAGTTGAGTTGAGAAATTTGTACCATTTTTGCACTTTCGAACCTGAGAAATTCAAAGGTTTCACAAACTTCGAACCACATCAGAGGATCTGAAGACATATCTGATGCTATTGCAGTCTGTTTATCAGAAGTGCGAGCGAAGCCAATACTACAAGCATGTTGCCCTGAACGATACCTAACTTCATGAGCACGCAAACCTTAGCAGGCTTTACCACAAGCGAAAACACTTCTCATGCCGATCTTTCCAGTGACATTGTCAAAAGCGAATGACACTGTAGTCATCCTTGCACCGTCGAAAGCACAATGACTTCGTAAAACCACATTATTTGCTTCCTTGCTACGATAATGTGGCCATAGGTCGCTGCTACCAACTAAACCGTGTAATACTGGTGCAGCTCGGCACTCCTTTGAAGACGCAGCTTGGTAAGTGTTTTCATTGTAGTTATTCCGACTCCCCAGCACACTAGCACAGGTTTAAGCACTAGTTTCTTGCAGTCAAACAGGTGCGAGTATGGCCGCTGCAGTGGCTGCACTTTGATGCCAACAGAACAAGATGACATTGATTTTGATACTTAGAAAAGCCGTTAGCTCTTCCACCGCTTTGTGGTGAGCGTGTTGATGAGGCATTGTTTTTGTTGTTTCCATACTATGGGTCTTTTTTTTAATTGCTCATACTCAACAAAGACTACTTCCATAAAATTGGAAGGGTTACCCACATATACCAATAACCTTACGTTTGGCGTTACAAAATAAATTTTAACGGCTCTGACCTACCATGAAGTGCCTCACTGTAATGCAGTGTTGGGGAAAGTATACAAGAAAAGTACTTGAAGTCAAGTACAAAATAGTTAAGAGGTTGTGTACTTCAAGTAAAGTAGTAAGTACATTGAGGGCAATGTAGTTGAAGTAAACTACTTTAAATACAAAGTACTTTCTAAAGGCCCGTTCACACTCTTGCGACCGAGTACGACCGAGAGAGACCAGACCGGTTTTAAAGGCCCGTTCACACTCTTGCGACCGACTGCGACCGAGTGCGACTGAGAGAGACCAGACCGGTTTTTAAGCCTCCTGCGATCTCTTAGGACCAGCTCCGCTGTAGCGCATCCGGTCCTAAAAACCGGTCTGGTCTCTCTCGGTCGTACTCGGTCGCAAGAGTGTGAACGGCGCTTAAGTAAAGTACAAGTATTTTTTAATATAGTTAGCTATTATATGCATAGCTCCAGCAGTGCTTGGGCAAGCAATCGAGGGGGACATGAATTCTTTCTGGGAATGGCAGAAAATATCAAATATGGTCAAGGGGCCACACAGTATTCTTTTTCTCTTGCTGATAATCTATTCCATATAACAAAGTTATAGTGCACTTATTTGTATCAATCTTAAAACCGCCATCACTTCTCTCAGAGAAAAGACCAGATGACTAAGTAGATGTCCCATAGGACGGGTCACGCTGGAGTCAAGTGTGACGAGGCCATCCAACTGGATCTTGTAGTGTTGCATTGGTTTAAGGTGTTTAGGTACATTGACAACTACTTAATAAGTTTGAATACCACAGATGGTGTGACTGTTGATGATGTCGTGCAGAACATATTGGATTTCTTTAAGAATAACTGTGACAGTCTAAAGTTTACGTATGAGCTCCAGGATGGCACGTTCCTGCAACTTTTAGATCTATGTCTACAATTCACAAAGGGTCACCTTTGTTGGCGCTACAATCGTAGGTCTAAGAAGGGACTACTGTCTTACCGACTCTGCACATTCTAAACTAGTCAACAGGAGTATCGCGTCGTCTTGCCTCTGTGCGGCGCTCGAGAAGCCGTGTCGTCATGTAATGCATGACAGCTTCAGTAGACAAGTATAGACTTGCGACTGCAGGCTTCCCCAGTTCGGTTTTGTGTTCAGTTTCAGAAAATGAATTCCGTACACGCACAAGGTCTCTCATAACTTGAACAAGGTAGCCGAACAGTATGGCGTGCCGGTCATGTACTCGGGTCTCCGCAAGTTGGGACAATTGTGCCACCGCCTTAAAGGGGGACTCAAGCGGTTTTTGGGGAAGCTACTTTTTGGTGCGATGGCGTTAAGGAAGTGTCAGTGAATGCGTATCTTCAGTTTTAGAAGGCAGAACCGCCTATTAATCACGCAGGAATAAAATACGTGCGGGCTCTTTTCTGTACTTGCGAGGACCAATGAAATTATCGTATGTTTGAAAATTTTGGCGGCCTTTCTTTCCCCGCTGCGTTGGAAACAACCGCAGCGGCAGACCAATCACAGGTCGAGGAGAACTGGTGGCGAGCGTTGCATGCCGGTCGTGCTGGTCGCGGGCCGGCTTCTTCTCTGCGAACATGGCGTCGGTGGTGATCGTTGGCGTGGTCGGCGTGGTGGAAGCTCATCGTTCCGCGTAAAAGCGCTATCCTTGACTGTGAATTTTCGTCGTGTGTCGCTATGATAACCCAGCACGTACTAGAAGGGAAGATCCACCTACTCGTGCGGCGATGTCGTGGCGGCACTCTCAAGACAGCAGAAACGCCCGTACCGTCGTGTTTGTTTACTTCGACTACAGGTGCTTTCTAACCATTTGTGTCCTCGAACATCGCCCGGATTTCTTATTTGGCGCATTTCATGCGTGTGCTCAAGTTCAAGGTATTACTGGCGCGTACCGTATAAAGGATGCGAATTTTCACGCGTTTTCATCACCGGAGAAAAGTGATTAGTGTTAGCAATCCTGAACGCTCGCAACGTCTATCGGATCACGAAATCATATTTCTACGTTGCTATATCGCTGCTAAGATTACATTGTCTTTTATAATCGTAGAAAAGGCGTGTGGCGATATTTGTACTATTGTAATGTCGTGTATTAGAGTCGTGATCGTCCAAGACGGCGTACTGCATCTTTTTATTTTCTTTTTTTCATCCTCTAGCCTGCAAGCCTATCAAGAAAAAAATAATAAAGCTTTTGGCTATAGAAAACTGTCTGTCTATATTCTGTTACGTCATTGAATAGCAGTGCGTCCCCTTTTTAGAGGGGCCGCTGAAACAGCTCCGTGCTGACGACCCGCTGCGCTCGTTGTAGTGGTTGCAGGTGTGCGTACGCGCGGCGCTGAGCGGTCGTTCCGGTCGCTCAGGTTGCAACGGACGCAGTCGTAAATACGCGCTCGTTGCACGTGTCTGAACCAGCCTTCCCTCCGTCCTCCCGAGGCGAAAGTCAACGTGGCGCCATCGCTTGACATCACGTACCAGAGGTAACGCTGCGATGTCAAACGTTGGTTTGGTTAGGACTTGCCCAAACCGCAAATCGAAGAACGCCCGAAAAGGTCTGCGTTTCGTCGTTCTCGGAACCCGAACATGACTCCGAATCGCTGCTATCGTCCACATCGCACGTCGGAGTGGCGTCATAGGAAATCATCCCCAGGTCGGCTGTCCGCCGAAGAATTTCAACCTCTAACGGCGTCAGGTCCTCGAGCGTAGAGAACTCCGCCATGATCGAAGCTCGAATGACAAAGAGGTTCGGCCGATGCGGCTACCTCGGTATCACTGCGCGACGGAACGTCGTCCAACGCCATTGGCCCGAGATCCTTTTGATAAGCGTGCGAGGAACAATGAGAGTGGTTTCGTTTTCGGATGGATCCGAGGTTTGGCGGCCTTCAATTACATTTTTATTAAAGAAATAATCACCGTATGACTATACTTTTTGGTTTTTAGGGATACTTAGGGCGTCTAAATTCAGCTGTCATCATCAAAACACGAACTCAAAAACCACTTGAGTGTCCCTTTAAGAAAAGAATTCAAAACAAGCGCATTTGTGTGATAAATCATTGGCACAAATAGTATGTGGAATATGCTGGGGGGGGGGTATATAGAATCCCACTGACATGTGGCAAAGTGTACAGCGGTCAAACTGAGAGATGTACTAATGAAAAAACAAGAGAACATTATTTGCCTTTTTAAAGTCAACAATAGGGGGCACTTTCGCTTGAATGTTGCGGATTGGCATTGTCGTTCTAATTTCAATAACATACAAATCATTGGCAAGGGAAACTTTAAAACCGCATGCGAATTGCTTGAGGCTTTCAAAATTAACAAAGCAGGTACAGATAGCTGTGTCAGCTAGAAGTATGTTTACCAGTGACTCCGGGTTCCTCTATTCTCCATTTTTTATTCTAGCTTGTAATTTTCGCGTGTTGCCTTTCGGCTGCTTCTTGTTTTTCTTTGTTTTGGATGGTGATTGCTGTGGCTGTTTTTTCGAGTTTTTCTCCAAGAAAATTTTAGTTGCCAGTCAGCGTTCATCATGTTTACTCATTTTGCTCGTCCTCATGTTTCTTTTTTCACTGTTTCTCGGTATAGTCTTGAACCAACTCGCCTGCATCGCCACCTTAGTACAGTTTTTCTCAGGCACAGGAAGCATCTCAACTTTTGGCTTTTTAGTATTTGTCACTAAAGGCCAACTCCGCTCGATTTCAGAAATTTTGAGATAGCGGGTGATAGAAACGTGAAAAGTACTCCAAAACAACCCTACCGTAAAATACCGAGCATGTGCCCCCCTCCCCTCCTCGTGTAAGTGCCCCCTCCAATTTTATAAAATTTAATATTTTTAGCCGCCATCTTGGATGTTATACCCAAACCGAGTAAGGGCCCCCTCCACACTTTGATTAAATATTCTCTAAATTTGGAGGGGGCGCTTGCTTGGTATTTCATGGTAGACCGTTTGTCTCATGAGAACCAAAATATTTTTCGTGCAATCTTGTCATTTACGATTATCGCAAACCGAAACTGAAACTTCGGCATAGACGGGCAACATTGTACCCTCAATGTCAGTTGCATACGCGCCCACGCGGGATACAACGGGTCACGTGATCTTTCTGCGGTAACCGAGAAAAGACGCGGATGCACGAGGAAGGGTGAGGGAGGGCCGGCGAAGGTGCGGCGACGAACAGGCAACACAAGCGGCGACGGAGCTGGCTCTGTAGGCGGCAACCCAAACGGCTAGTCTGGCACTGGTTGGCACGTATGTCAATGAAACTCATCCTGTACCACCCTCTCCCTCTTCTGGTTACTCTTGTTCTTGTCGTTCTTTTTTGTCTGTCTTTCGCCTCTTTGCTCGCTCAGACATGAAGCGTGCCTGATAAGCTCTCTATGGAAAAAGAAATACCAAGAAAAAGCTGCGTACGCAGTGGCCGTCAGCCACGACGGAAATGCAATGTTAGCTGGGCCGCACGTCGCCCGCTAAATTAGCGGATTTTGGTGACTTCGGGCATCTCAGTCTTTTGTTGACCGGTTTAATGATCTTTAAGAAGGTATTATGTTCTAATATTTGACATGCAGTCTTTCTAGATGATACTAAAGAGAGTTGCATTGTTTTCTAACAACCGAGAATGAAGCGGAGTTTCTCCTTAAGCTCCATTAGAGACCTCTGTCTCTTTGCCGTGCTGATGAGTACCTCGCCAGGTGGCACCCAGCATTCTCAAAGCTACATCACATATTTCCCGGAAATACTAATCCTGAAACAGCTTTTCGGTGTTCCACCCTGGCATTGATAATAGCAAGGTTGCAGAAGCGCAAAATTACCAACAGGGTTGTCTTTCTCATCTCAATCCATACATTAACACATGTCCATGCCACCCATGTTACGATTGCAGTCGCACAACTGCGGATACACAGACTCTTGAGAGTCTTGCTCGGATGTCACTCTCGTCACTTCCTATACTTCAATACATATACCTATGTACAATGCTGTCAAAGCTACTGGTGTCAGCATGGATGTTCCTTTAGTGTCTCATTTGCATGAGAGTGCATGCAAATGAAACATTAGACAAAGCCATACGCTTACAGCAGAAGCTTTTCCACTGTTGAATATTATGTATGAAACAAAGTTCAGACACAGCCGCTTCCAATGCAGGCTGGAACCATCACCACACTTTTGTTGCCGTACCTTTTGACAACCACCACCTCATCGTCTGGACTAGAGATGTTGCGAAGCTCCCCGTGCTGGAGTTCTAAGGACTTTAAAAACTTCAATTCTCGCTGAGGTTGGAATTACCGAAGTTTGCATGTTTCAAATGCGGTTTCAAGCTTTAGAAGCTCCTAAACGTTTGAAGTTTAAGGATTTTAATATCTTTGCAGGTAAAGTAAGAAAAATGAGAAGACTTCGAATTTTTTTACTGTTCTATTGAAGATTTGAAGATCTATAATTTATTTTATAGTACAAATTTGTGAAGTTTGAAGTTTTTGAATCTCACATGCGCCAGACGCATTTGTCTGCGCCATCCTGCACAATTTTGCAGAAACTGCGCAACAGCCAATACCTCGCGTCATTATGATCCAAATCGCGCAACGTGCGCCAAAAATTTTTTATTTTGTCTTGGTTTCAGATTTTATCGACTCGATTGGCAACAATGAGTGCGTTTAGCTTGGTCGGCCTTGCAATCCTTTGTTCTGTTTATTTTCCCTGTGTATCCCGACTCGGAAGCACGTGAAAAAAACTCAGGGGTCGGATTCCAAGTGATACACTACCTGCGACTGGATTGTTATACTTCAACCATAAGCGGTTAAGCAAGTCGGCCGAGGTGAGGTCGAGTCGTTAAGAGTCAGATTGCCTGAGGCTCTGCGGCCCGGGTTCCGGACGTCAGCCAGTTGAAAACACACTAGCAAAAGATTCCTTCTAGTACTTCATCGTTAGAAGTTGGAACCGCATTCCTGAAAGATAAATCGTGATTTGATAGAATTGCAACGCGGTCCGATCCGAAACCTGGCCGGCCAGCATCTCTCACGCGAGCGGTAGATCTGCTCGGCGTACTTTTAACCTTGCTCTGGCTTATTGCTTCAAATATAATAACTCTGTTAATCATAGTCGGCTGCTTCGATATTGAGTTGTTCAATAGGATAAACTCGAAATTTGTTGCCCTGCTCCTCCGCGCAACTGCACGTCCGTTGCTTACGCACATCACGTGGTTCACAGATATAATTACTATGTGGAGCACGTGTGGGTTGTGCTATAAGCAGTGCAGGTTTGCATTTTGAGCAGCTGAGGGCCGCTCAGAAAATATCAGACACTATTTTCAAAAACATATGGTACTGGCTTTTTGGTTCTCATTAAGGCTCACAACGTTTCAAGTTTTCGCATCTGTTACACTGTTATCTCACCTACCTAGGTTCCTTACCACTCATGTTCATCTGTGCTGCTAAGCACAATTGAAATTGCTCCCGTGCTCGACTAAGACACAAGCTGAAGTCCAATGAAAACTGATCTAAGCTGCTCCTAGCCTGCTTCAGAATGTAGTTCTAGCCGCTCCCAACCTGCTCCAAAACAGCTTTTTTAGCTGCTCTTGTGGCTGCTCCCAAGTACATTTCATAACGTTCCACCCCCGAGTGTGGTACTGGTGCAGGAGGCTGTCTTATTGCAGTGTCGGGATCTGATGTCGTAACTGGATAAATGCACCTAACTGGATGTTCAGCCTTTATTAGCCTGCAAAGGAGGCCTGTTGGGGAGTCATCACCGTGGGCTTCCGCCTCAAGAGCATCAGCAGGCTCATTGCCCCCAATTCCAGTGTCTACGGGTATCCAATTAGGATGAGCTTCCAGCCGTATTTTTCAGATTGTCAGGCCTTAAATGCTGCCATCCTTCCAGAAACTCCCAAGCTTCGTTTGAGAACCATGTTGCGGCACAGTAATCATAGCTTACAAATAGCATTGCCTCGTGTAGTTGAAGAGAAGTGCGTACCGTGTAGCATCTGTTCTTGCACAATCTCTTTGGTGTGCTCTTCTAGACTGTGGAAGCGCAGGTTTGTCTCCAGTTTTGCGGAATGGGCTCTCCCATTCCATTACAATTCCATTCCGAGGAATTAGCGTATCCGACAATTCCATTTCTTTCAACTCCTCGGAATAGAGACACTGGACACACTTCCATTCCTGGAATGGCTGAACTCTACCATTTCATTCCTCTAATTACTAAACATGAAAAAATGGCCAATGACAGCAACATTGTAACCGGAAAAAGGCACAATAAAGCTGCTGACGTAATCAAATGCAGAGACGACTGTAAAAGTATGCAAAAGCTCCCTCAAAGCACCCATTTTGTTAAGCCGAGGCGTGGTCACACAGAGAGCTTTGTGGTACTTGGCGTCACTGCAGACGTTGATCGTGCCATCAAGCGTAAAAGGCTTGCGAGTCCCAAAAGACGCCAAAAATTAAGGCCACCCATTTCCTTCGCAAACAGAGTGTATACCGTCCATAGATAAATGGTTAGTGTGCAGTTTGTTTCATAAGGCCTTAAAAATGTCTAGTTCGTGCGTGGCAAAAGAAGAACCTATCTTGCTCTCTGCTTCGAATACTTGCGCAACAGCACTGCTATTGCGCTGTTAGAAGCGACGCCGGGTAGACCGGCCCAAAATCTCCATGCACTGCTGCAAGAACAGAACACTGCTGACAAAGTGCAATCGGTATACGGCACCACCAGTTTACAGTCCTTTCTGCTGGCGACGTATACCGATCGCACTTTGTCAGCGGTGTTCTGTTCTTGCAGCGGTGCATGGATATTTTTGGCAGGTATACCCGGCGTCGCTTCTAACAGCGCACTAGCTGTGCTGTTTCGCAAGTCGTCCAAGTATTACTCAATCCGATTCGAGTTACTGCGGATCGGATTGAGTAATCCGATTCGGAGTAACTCGGATCCGGTTGTAGACGGACAAGGCGCCAGGTACAACACGTTGTCCGTCTACAACTATACAGTTTTGTATGCTTCACGGAGGGCGTGCCATTTTCATCCTCGAAATCCGGAGGCACCATATTATGGAACCCATGGAACCTGCCTTAAATCGTAAACTTTTATATGTGGTCTATGATTCTTGCAATTTCTTAACATACGCAACACAATTTTTTATTTGTGTTCCACGCAGAGACCAGAAGATCGGCTGGGTTAAAAGCAGAAAGGTGAACCTTTCATTATTGCGGTTTGGTTCTGGTTCAGTGGTGATTTTAAAATAACAGTTCAGTTACCGGTTCCATCAAGCGCAAACCAGTTCAAACCGGTTCTTGAAAAGAAGTCCACAGCTCCCAATTGTTAAGAAAAGGCAAATTCAACACTGCGTCATCTTCGTTAAAAAGAATTAGGTCATCAGAAGCTGTGCTGCGGAAACGAGGACAGAAAAACAAATATAAGCTTAATTTCGTTTCGCCATCTTGAATTTCGAACGCAAACACCGTTCTATAAAAATTATGTGGTTACACATAAGCTTGGAGAAGCTACCAAAGTACAGTACCCGCATGTGAAATTAACCAGCCAGCACGCACAGTGACACCATGACGGTAGCACGCACCATACTCACAAACTGCCCTCAAAAACAAAACACCGCAGAACAAATACGCCAACAGCCATAAAATGTTTGTTTTTATTTTGATGTTTATGTTTGCTTTCTTTTTCCTTAAGAAATGCTGCTTAGAAAATAAAATAAACATACATACACACACAAAGGACAGCTTTTAGCCTCTCGGCATACCGTCGAATACCGGGCAAGTGCCTACTCAAAATTTAGAAATAATTGCGAAAAAATGGGGGATGGGCGCTTGTCCGGTCATCAATTTTACATATAAATGTACTGTGCATATTTTCACAAATCTTAGAAATTTGGATATGGGCGCTTAATGTGGAGTGGCCGGATGCGCGGTATTCTACGGTAGTTAGATATACTCTGTTTAACCTTATGATGTACCGCGATGGTCGTTACGAGCTACACGAGCCAATCCATAGTTCGTAGTTTGTCTTGTGACTTTGCGCTCCTTGCGTCGCTAAGCCTAACAGGAAGAACAAGTTACGCCCTCCGAGCTATGAATTGGCTCCAGTGGCTCATAGCGTCCCTTGCACTCCATCGTAAACAAAGTATAGCAGTGTACGCCTCCACTCCGACTCGTCAACGCCAATTCGTGATGCACATAGACGTGAAACATACTTATTTGTTTCATTACTACTGAGGTGTACCTCGTGCCGTCACTGCCGTTTGTTTAGTCAGAACGGAGTAGCTTGCCGCCACCATCGCGAATATTTAATTGACTTTGTGCCGCCACCCGCAAGAAGGCGCAGCTCATATTTTATTACGTTGAACCGTTGCAAATGAACTGGTAACCGCCACATGGGATTATGGTTCTGTTCCGGTTCAGGTTTCATTATCAAAGATTTATTTCGGTTAGTTTTGTCCTGGTTTAGTTAAAAATAGTAGTTTTACTTCGGTTTCCAGTTTGGTTCGACACCATGGTTAAAAGCTGCATGCTAATCGCGCATGATTACAACAGCCCCTTTGTTGTGTCTCGTGGCGCCAGGAATAACCCCTTGTTCATCTACAACTATACAGTTTTGGTTGCTTCACGGAAGGCAGACAATTTTCATCCTCGAAGAGGCATAAGCCAGTGAGACAATCAAGCCGTCAGTGCACTCTAAGAAAAAAAGGAGGAGAAAGGTAGCAACGGTGACTGTTCCTCCTTGTTGTGGTCAAGTTGCCCAGAGAAGGAAGGAACTGAAGTTTGGGTGAAAGGAGGAAGGTCCAGTTTCTCCCTGTTCAGTTGGCGCAGGGGTAGAACAGCGCACTACTGACCAAGTGGTCAAAGATTCAATCCCTGAAAAATGCGTTTTTTTGTTTTTTTTATTTACCAAAACAGCCATAAACAAAGCCAGACCGATGGAAGGAAAATTAAAGTCCTTATTATCCACCGACGTCAAGGAAAACTATACAAATATCATTGCTACAAGCTTCATCAGCGCGCTGTTTGATAAACAAGATTCGGGCACCCAGGTTGGATGTAAGCCGTTTACACAGGGGCCAAGACGACGAGGTCGGTCCTTCAGTCGTTCTTTTTGCCGCGGCGTTTTTGACATTCACAAAGAAAGAAGTTTAAACACATCCGTCATAAACCGCTAAGCTTCGAAACGATGCCGACACTGCTACGTACACTGGGCGGCTGCGATCAGCTGCGATAGCGGCGGGCTTCGGGCCGCGACCTCTTCAGCCACATTTCGTAACTCGGCTGCCTCGGCCGCCTCGACTGCCGGGCCCTGACCCTGCACTCTAAGAAAAAATGGAGGTAAAAGGTAGCAACGGCGCATCTTCCTCCCTTCTACTGACGCGCCCCCAAGCGGACTCGAGAAAAAGGAAGGCATCTTCTTTCGGTTTCGTTTTTCGAGCACGTCGCGCACGTTGTTAAATAAGTGTTGTTGAGTTGATTGAGCTTCAGCGGCAGCGAAGGCCGCCGTTAATTCCGTCTTCTAGTCCAAACGTGCAGAACATTACGGTTGCATTAACGTTTTTACCACTAATTTTTTCAAACGAACAAATGAAGCCGCTAGAAACAGCGAAGTTCCGGAGCAGTGCCAGCAGCGCTACGTACACTGGGTAAGATGGCCGTCTCTGGATTGCGGGACGTACGCGGCTTCTAGGCCGCTGTAGCGGAACTACAGTAGCGTAATCACGAGGCACTGTATCGACGTTTTCGACGTTATAGAAATCGCAGCAACTGTGTCCAAGGCAGGCAGGTTTTCCTGCCGGCTGCCTAGGTGCCTTCCGTGCTGAGTTCGGTTTTGTTTTCCCGTGCCGAGTGCCAACCGGCGTTCAACGTGGTTCTGTATTTCTGCGTGTCAGCAACATAGCAGCAACATCGTGATGGCAGTGTTGTGCGTAGTGAACAGAAGACTGGAATTATCGCCGATGTGACCGTGTGTTCGCGTATCAGTGGTGTAACAACAAGATGAGATGACGTAAACTGTCGGGCATTGATGCCGCTGGTCGGGCCGTGATCGGAGGGTGCGGGGTGTCGCAGGTTGACATTCCCTTTACATTAAAGAGTTTAAGACCACTTGAGAAATTAGGTGCAGTCGATCGACGTGCGGATAATCATGTTGGAACGCCGGTCTGAACGGTAAGCTCCTATCGTACAGTGGCCAATGTGACTGTCGGTCCCCGAGAGCGATTGCGCTCTGGTGAAAAGACTGAACAGTACGAAATAATGACGGAAAGTACTATATTTACCATTAAATTTTAGCATAAAAAAAGGTAAAATGGAAAAAATCTATCCTTTATTTTGCTGTTTAAATATACTACGGTTCCTGGAGAAACTGCCCTCCAAGTGGCGCGCTGGGATGAGCGCTGGACGTTTTCGAGCTCGCCACGCGGTAGCTCCGTACACTTAACACCTGCCGCAAGTCGCGGCTTTGACTGCATTCAGGTTGATCGAAAAGCGATTTCTCTGCCCGTGAAGCATCACTTCCAGCTGAGTGAATATCCGCTCTACAGAGATGAATTCAAGACGGCAATTGCAGCCGTGCGCGAACAGCAAAAAGAGAAAACAAACACTACAATAGAAATACTGGCTAGGAACTGCCGTGCGGGGAAACAAACCCAGGCTTGGAACCGCATTGGAGCGGCTCGATTTATTGGCTTTCAAATAATTACGGCATGATCGAGCGTTTTCTTTTTGATAAGAGATTCATCCCCTGAGCCATTAAAAATACTCTCAGATGTATGACATTGCTGGAAAACAAATCAACATGCTGGGAATATTTTTTATTGCTTCGGGAGTCACCGAAAAATTCCGTACGTTCAAAACGACCAGTATAAAAGACGGAAACGCAGAGCTCGGGAGTAGTCATCGGGTTAGTGTGCTGTTGTATTGCTGTTTGTATGCTGTTGTATTAGTGTTTGTATATACGTGTATGCGCTCTATGTATGTTCAGCTGATGCTTGTACCGTAGAACGCGTAATGTGTCTGACGAATATAATCCCTGGAGAAAGGGAACAAGGGGGACAAAGGACAAACACAAATCTCCAAACACAGCTAGGTGACTGGTGAGCGACCGAAAAAATCCGCCTGGTCCGGGTATCGAACCCGGGACCTCTCCATTACAGGTGGAGTGCTCTACCAACTGAACTAACCAGGAGTTAGACGTCAGTAGAGCAAACGGGTTTTATCAGCTGCCACCAGTCTAACACCAACAAGGGTGAAGCTTGCAATTTAAGGTTATAATTATAATGCAAAAATTGCAAGCTTCACAACCTTGTTGGTGTTAGACTGGTGGCAGCTGATAAAACCCGTTTGCTCTACTGACGTCTAACTCCTGGTGAGCTCAGTTGGTAGAGCACTCCACCTGTAATGGAGAGGTCCCGGGTTCGATACCCAGACCAGGCGGATTTTTTCGGTCGCTCACCAGTCACCTAGCTGTGTTTGGAGATTTGTGTTTGTCCTTTGTCCCCCTTGTTTCCTTTCTCCAGGGATTATATTCGTCAATCTTGTCCAGCTCGCTTGCACCTTTGTATTTAATTGCATTATAATTATGATGTGTCTACCTGTGTGAAATAGAGGGTCCCGAAGCGCAATGGTGGCGTCAGGAATAAAATATTTTTTGTAGGACATGAATTGGGCGGTAACTAGCGCCACCTAGCCTAGCTACTTGCGATCAATCTGCTTGACCCTGCCATCTGGTGGCAAGCGATTTAACATCCTTTTACGCTATGCAGCTACGCCATAATTTCGTGTTACCGTGCTGAAACGAGCCAAGAGGCTGCTTCGGATTTGCTTTTTTTGAGAGCGGCTTTTGATTTTGCGGGCGAATGGTTTACCACTCCTTCGTGACGTGCGGTTGACGCAACGGTTGACGAAGGTTGTCTCCGTTTAACATCGCAGTGCTGACGATGAGACGACTGAGTGTCTGCATGCTTTCGAAACGTCCAGGATTCATGGACATTTGCCTTAGTTCCCCGAGGAGTCACCAGATGGCGCAATGGGTAGAGAAGCGGAGAAGCGGAGAAGCGGAGCGGCAGCGGCTGAGCGCCCGTTTCGTCTTTCCTCCTGCCTTCTCCCCCGAACTGGGAGCGTTGTGGTTACGCGGGCGGCGGGTGAGGCGGGTGCGGCCGTAAGTGCGGTGGCTCGTACTCTGGTCGGTTGTGGAGCGGTTCAGTGTTTCCAATTTGCCACATAAATTTTACCCTCAACCAGGGCGGTGCACGAATTTTGTACTTTCAGTAAATACCACTTAGAATTGTGCCTTGACAATCATGACCTATAAACACGCGTTCGGTTTTTTTTCTTCACGCAATGGCTCTCGCAGAAAAAAATTGTAGGAAAACGAATAGCTTTCACCTCTTCAATGTCTCTAATCTGGACACTTCCCGAAAAAGTCGGAGAGAAATCCGGCGGCCATGATTGGCCGGTGCCGCGCTTGACATTGACACCGTCCGATTGCGCTGGCCAATCACGGCGGCCAATCACGCCGGCTAATTCCGAAGACTCGTCTTCGCCAAGTGTCGTGATCTGTAGCCGATTATATGCCACCACTGTTTACCGTAGACACGCGCTGCGGCTCTTTAAGCGCTACACGCGCTGGGTTCCACACATTGTTAAGGTTCGGATGATTCCCGTCAGCGCAGCGATTGGACATGAGTCGCTACACGAATACATGTCGAAATATTGATTATCACGAGCACAAAGCGAAGTTCGCGTAGTGCTCGCGTCTACTTTTTAGGCGTATTTAAATATCGTAATCACAGGGATTGGAAACCTGGATGACGAAATCCTGGGCATCGCATTGTTGACAACGCCACCAATGTTATCCCCATAACTTCATCAAAATTCGCGAAGGTGAGACGGAATGAAAACGTCCAGTTCTATCCTTAAAATTGTGCGGCGACTAGGCCCGTCTGTAAATAGCATGCGTGGGAGAAGGACGTTTTCTGTTTCTGACGTTCTCAGTCACATGGGTTCCATATCTGGTATGTGGGATTACAGAATATTCAAATATTTCAACCTAGAATACGTTAGAAAATATAGGCCAGGCAAGACGAGAATGTGTGACAATCACGCATTTTTCGTGAACACCTTCCAGCGGCGTGGAGAGATCAAAACGATGTTTTACCGCATACCAGAAGTGAAGACATTCAAGATGGCTGCGCCATTGGGGAAAAGGTTCATACTCGCGTACCACTATCCTTCGTTTCACGCGATAACTTTTTGAACTGTGGAAGCTGCGGCCCCATCGATCCGATAAGAGCGTCGTAGCAAGGCACGTGACAACACTCCATGGTTGAGGACGGAGCCCTCCTTACCACCACAGCCACAGCGCCATGCGCGACAAAGAGTAATTCTAGCTTTCTTTTTCTTTTTGTAGTGTTGCGGTCATACTCTTCTCACCACAGCACTAAACGACTCGGAGAAAAGACAAATACATGGTACTTTTCAAAGATACCTAATACGGATCAACACTTTTCCGAAAAAAAAAACATGGCTTTTGAACGATGTCTGAACTATCGCAGCCGAGTAATACACCGCTTCCGCTCAAAACATTGCCCTGGCATTAGCACCTGCCGCAGATTCACGGGTAAATTGAGCGAATGGTTGTCTCATGAACTATTCCCAAAGAGCTCGCTACTCTAGCGGACGGAAATGTTGCGGTGGTGGGCGTTCATTCGAAGCTGGTTGCTTTCTCAGCAGACGACTCTTGACCAGGAGACGACAGCACGTCACGGGAGCGATACGAACGCTCCCGTGACGTAATACTACGCGCCTCGCACCGACGCTCTTTTCGGGTCCCGGGGACCGAAGCCTCCGCAGTTCGCCAAGCTATCGTGAAACGGAGCATAGTGCCAGTTAGCTTGTGTGAAATGAGAAACATTCATACCCACTATCGTTGCATGGCGCTTTTAGGTAAAATCTACCTTTTGCAAAAAGGCTTCTGTTCCAACGTGAATAGTAAACTACTTAAGAAGTCAAATAACACAGCTAAATTGGGGTATAAACTCCCTTTGAAGACCATTTTAATGCCAAATATACACGGAAAACATACATTTCAATTAAAGGTTTTGCAGTGGGTGCTCTCCGCCAGTGCTAAGTTGGAGCTCCGGCGAAATGTCATCATTTTTTTTTATGAATTGTGCATCATGCGCTAAGAACTATCCCTGAGTATGTCTACAAAATATCTCGTAAAACTTCTGTTTCGAGAAAACTAACTCTGAAGTTTCTGAGAACAAATTCTGAAACGTGGCCACCCCCGCTAATTCTAGCCGGGGGGGGGGGGCACGTTTGAAAGAGCTTGCTCTGCCATAATAGGTATAATCCATTACACAAAGTACACACTCAAAAGCGCATAATTTGTTGCAGAAATTTGACGGTTACTCGGCTATGGCGATTGGACACGTGGGGTCCGTATTTCACATGTAGGGTTCAGAAATGGCGTGGAGAGACTCGGGCAGAAAGGCAGAGGGATGCCAATCATCGCCCATCCTGTTGACCACGGCGGAACATGTCCCTCTCTACAAGGAAGCGCAAGCGACGAAGATTGAGGCAAACGGGCACCAAGCGAATAGGGAGCGAGCACGATTGCACGACTAGATTGTAAGACACAAGAATACATCATTCAGTGGTAACGAACAGTGTTGCGTCAGAATTGCCACTCCGGAGCTCGAACGATTCCGTTGTCATTCTGCACCTTCGCAACCCGGGATGAAAAAGGAATGGAGAAATGGCAGCGCTGGGAGGAATGGAATATAATTATATGACTTTAGCCGGAAAAGACTTTTCCATCGCTTCCTCCTCTTCCTCTTTCTGCCCTTTCCATCGTTGCCTCTACCCCTACTAAGGAAGTAAAAACAACGTCAGTGTAACCGTCGGTGTGTGGTTAATAAGATAGGCAGACTGGCGCTGTCGGCTCCGAGAACAGAAGTGGTCGGGTGGTCAGCACAGCGGCCGCACTGGGTGCTTCATACAGAAAGAGACATGTATAGATAACAACAGGAAGCTGTCACTATCGTGAATCAGAGAGATACTGTTTGTATTGCTAATCTTTTCTTCGTTTTTTTTTATTATTCTTTAAATATTTACGACAAAACGTGTGGGTATGAAAACAGGTGATCGGCGTGTTCGAGCGAAATAAGGCAGGACCTCCCGAGAAGGGAGAAGGGGCAGTGACGTATGAGTTATTGAGCTCCACTACTGTATCCTTTGCACATACTCTGGCTTATCTGCAGCTTATTTTTCGCCCTGAAGTTCGTACAAAGAAGCTTCTTTACTCTTCCTCTTTTGTGGTCCTCACATTTTCGTACCAATGCATTCGGAACCAGGCTTCCGACAGAAGGCAGCAATTATTTAAATAAAAGGGGGAAAAAATGTCAATTTACGTTGAATAAAAAATGCAGTAACCAAAGAAGCAACCAGCGAAGTCGCACCGCGTTTCTTGGTCCTGGAAGGTTCCTTCGCTAATCCTTCGGCGCACTAGTTATGACGCTTCATTGCGGGGGCACTCTTTTTGCAGGCTTATTTCCATTCCCGCACTTGCTTGACCTTGAACCACCCCACCATCGGAACCGCGCGCGCAGACCGCTTTTTTTAGTACCTTCTTTCCACCCTTCGGTTCCCTCGCTCGAAGACGTGGAGAGGAGGTGGCGCACCCAGTGAAGCAACCGTTGTGATTTCGAGCGCCTAGTTGCCGGTCATAGGCCACCAGTGAGGGAAAACGCCACGCACCACCTGCCTTTCTTCTTTGGTGGGCGAGAGTTCCTACGTTGGGGAGAAGCGGGGACAAGCCCTTTCTTCATATGCGCCAAGTCTCCTTGAGCTTCGGTACACAAAGAAACGTTCCAACTGGCTCATGCTTCTGTGACACGCAGGGCCACTATACTCTGTTTCATACTTAGTGTGCAACCCTGTCAAAACTACTGGCGCGAGCATGGGGCTTGATCTCGTTGATCATTTGCGCGCGTTCTCGCGCAAACAAAGCCATAGACGAAGCCGCGCGCTCGCGCCAGTAGCTTTGACAGCGTTGCACACTAAGTATGAAACAGAGTTAGCTGATTCCCCGACGAGTATCTCCTTGCAATAAAAATTTGTAGTTTTAATTTTTTATGTCAGTTGCAAGTCTTTTACGCTTTGTGCGATGACCGCACGGCTTAGTAAAATCAGTGCCTTGGAGCAACGTTTCGTGTATTTTTGCAACTATCTATGCCTCTGGTAACGTCATCTTAAGGTCGCTTCTCACAACTTTAGGCTGACGTTTAGGAATAAATTAATGGAATAGAATAATTCAACCCTTCCAGGAGTAAGGATGGGCCCAATCTCGCCATTTCTTGGAGTTAAAGGAATTGAATGGAAGGAGGTAACGAATACGAAGCGAACCACCTCCAACCGTAAAACACTTGCCCCCTAAATATTCCCGAAATTCATACTTAGCGAGATACATGAAATCACGGGGCCTTCATAATAAACTCATTTACCGTTCAACATACGTTGACGTCCTTGAGCCTCCGTTCTACTTTCTTAAAAAAAAAAAAAAGATTGTCAGGAGGGAAAGAGTGCAGGCAAGCTGGTTAAACGACATAGTTGCAAAACCTGAGAAACGGGAAAATAAAAAATAAAAAAATAAAAAAATGGACAAGACACCACAAGTTCTCAAACGCTGCTGAGTTTATTGACACGGAAGCACCAATAAATGCATATTGAGACGGAAAGAAGAAAAAAAGGGACCATATTAAACAGACCTCGACTTAAAGGGGTCATGAAACGCTTTTCCAACTTTTTCCTGTTTAGCTTCCCTCCTCAACTCATAAATCGCGCATTCTACCAAGCAGTTCAAGAAGACGAAAAGAGGGAGTCCCCTCTTGCTCCGAATCTCGTTTCTATACCCGGACAGAGCCATTGTCCCCCTAGAAGATTAGCCCCTCTCTCAAAAGTCAGAGAAAAGTTGCTTTCCCCACCCCGTTCACCCCAAAGCTGACAGTGCTGTGGAAGCTACGTGCTCGTTGGGCCAGCCACACTTTTGCCACGTGATCACACTCTTTCGCGCATACCCACGCGCAGCAGAGAATGAGGTCAGGTGATGAAAGGGAGTCGGCTGATTGGTCGGGCAAGCGCGTAGCTTCCACCACAATGTCAGCTTAGGGGTGAAGAGATTAAGGGAGGTCCGGTATCGTGTGTGACGTGCGTTTGGACCCGGTGACGCGCTTTGGGAACCGCGGATCTGTCACAGTGAAGAGAGCTTACAAAGAGCTTACGAAGGGGAGGAGAGCTTACGAAGGGGAGGAGGTACGAAATAGTCCGCTGTGTTTTCAGATTTTCGCACTGAAAGTCAGGCTTTTGACTTTCTACCTTTTTTTCTTTTGGCCCACTGAACGATGTGCTATTAGTAAATTCCCAATCTAAAGTGATTTATACCAGCCCAAAATTCGTTCCATGGGCCCTTTTAACATGACCAACAGTCGGACCGGCTAAGCCCCTCCCAAACCCCCCATGCACCTTGTGAGGAAACACACATACCCAACGAGCTGGAAAACAAGCCTAAGGTCACCTGTCAAGTGACCCACAAAGGCCTCTTACAATATTATATATATATATATATATATATATATATATATATATATATATATATATATATATATATATATATATATATATATATACCCGCCTAACAACACAAACGAAAAGAAAAAGAAAAAGCCTCTTATTAAAACCAATTTCTTCCTTCTTTTTTTTCGTTTGGGTTGTTAGGCTTGAATCTCGGATGGCGTCAAGAAGTTCTTGCAATTATTCTGGTCTAGTCAACCTAGTATGCCTTATATGAGGGGCCCTGGATTCATTGACCAGAAAAGAGAACATAGATTTAAATCAACGATATGAGACGCTACGCTTTTCATGATAATCTCTGTACAACACATACGTGCTCAGTGTACTCACACGCTCTGCAGCTGTGTCTCCCCAGGGTGACTGACTTATTGAAATTTACGAGACGAAGAACTCCTGTTCGGGCAGTTTGTTTTCGCGCAATGTAGCTATGATGCTTCTCGAGAAAGCTTGTGGGTATCGCAGAAGTGTGTCTGAGAGAAATCGAGTATAAATCGGCGGAAAAGTTACGTGTGGGTCAAGTTTAGGCATTACTTCAGAAATTATTTTTTTATCGTTGTTCTTCATACCAATTCAAGCTGACAAACAAGAAAAATCAATTTTCATTGTTTTATTTCGATCCTCTATCATCCAACACAGCTGCCTATGCCAAGGTTGAAATCGGGGCCGTGTTGACTTTGATGTATATTATGGCAGACAGCTCTCGAATCTAACAGAGTGATTCCACTCGCTGGCCTTCCTGTTTCCACAAGCTTAAAAAATCAATGCCTTTCAAAACTGCCACAAGCTTCGACATAGCAGAAGCTGTAGCAAAGTTTAGCCTTCCTAGACGCGGGAATGGAGACTGGGAATGAATACTGCTCTGGTGGCAGCTTCCCTCGCAGGGCTTCTGGAACCGCCGGTGTACCTAGACTTGCGCACCTTCAAATTTCGTTCAAAGTTCTTGGGCTAAAAGGCGAGTGGTCGTCACTGTCGCGCTTTGCTTTGTTGCAATGTATGTGAGCCACTCTAATCCTTGAGCGTATCAATAATCGGAAAGAGGTGACCAATGCGCCGAGATACTGAGGGAGAGAAGGAGACGAGAGGGTACGTCGGAAGGCTCTTGTTGGAATGATTAGTAGGTATACCTGAAGCTACAGCTGCCTTTGTCCCTACTGCACTCGTCGAACCCGTTAGAACGTGATATGCCAGCATCTGTCATTTGGCCCTCCCGTTCGAATGCGTTCGGCGAGTGCAGTGAAGACGAAGGCAGCTGGCTTTAGGTCTACCCACGAAACATTTCAACAAGTGCAAGGAGTTCTGACGTTTCCACGCGCTCTCGTCTCCTCCTCTCCCCCAGTTTCTCGACGTATAACATTCACTCACTCAGCTATTAAACATAGTTCAGGTTGCGGTTCCAGATTTGGGATTTCATTTTGATTCAGCAAATGTTTTGGCCTGAATTAAAATTATAAAAAAAGAAACCAAAAACCACGGCCTTATATCTCAAATTATCACGTTTCCTATTATTTTGAAGTTAGACATGGGGCAACAAAATGGAGCAAATAAAGGTAAAGGCATATAGTTTCGCAAGGTATTTTGTTTTCTTTAATCAACATGATTGCGCAAGCACGACGAATGTTGTAAATTATTATAATATCTCTTAGCCCAAGATCGCCACAAAACGAAAGAAAAATATTCTTTCTTAAAAATATGTACTTATTTTCACTCTTTTGATAGGAATTGAGCAAAATAAGACGAATGTTTAAGGTGAGTCACGAACGTGAGACTCAAAGGGAACACTAACGTTATCGATTTGTCTTCTGCCGAGGTAAAAATAAGTTACAACGTCTACAATGCTCAGCAAAATGAAAATATGCCCAAAGACTAGGATCTTATACCGGATATTCCTACAAATTTCAAACATTCCTAAACCTAGGGTGCTTCAGAAAAACAGGGACGTTTTTCAGGAACAAACTGCCAGCCATGGCGGACGCCGGGGACGTAACAAAATATACTAATGAACAATCGTAAGATTCACTAATTAGCTTTCTAATTAGTGACTATAAACTGATGGCTCTAATTTTAAACTTGTTGAGTGTCATCGAAAACCCCTAAATCATTAAATTTTAGGACGTGAAACACGTGGGAAGCGCGGGGGTGCGCTAGGGTTAACACTCGTGCAGCAGGAGCAAAGCCAGCGATCTGTGAAGAAACTATTGGCCTTATCCTGCCGTGATGGCATGCTAAAAGCATAGAGTTATCACAATAAACGCTAGAGGCTCAGCTGGCGCTATAGTGTCTACGAGACTTCCGGTTCCAAATTGAAGCAGACAGCATGCAGTCTACTTTTCCAGCCTCCCTGTGTATTCCTATGGGAAAATGCGCGTGAATTTTGTCTCCTCGACGGAAAATAACATGAATAACTTTTGTCATTTCGGTTGTATCGGATAGTATGTGCCTTTATTGGTATTGTGAAAGTGTAATTGCTTTAGTTACAGCATTTTTCTTTACCACTGAACGATGTTAAACTTCGCTATATTTCAGGCCCAAACCTCTGTTTCAAAAAAGGTACTAGTATGTGAAAACGAGCGACGATTCTAAGCAAAATAACGATCGAAAGGAATGTAGAGTGTGTTCAAGGTTTGCTAGCATTTCGGTGGTGCCTATATATTGCTAATAGGCCCATCCTGTCATTGGATGAAAGTGATTCCGTCGTGCATATTTACGATCGGTTAAAGAAACATTCAAACGCAAACAAAATAAAGCACGTGAGCTACGAAAGGTGTGTCTTAGTGTTATTTATTATGTCGGGCAGTTTTTATCGGGCACCTGCTCTCTGGCTCCCCCTATTTGCGAAGATTTGGAGCGTGCGGGTGATGATTTCAACCCAGAACAAGCATCTTCGCACATATTCATGAGCAGTGCCTATTTATTGCAAATCTGACTATATTACATGGCTTTCAATTTATTTTGATTATCTGCGTGCACAAGGAGTTACTTATCTAGTGTTCCTGCCCAGTTCTTGCCGTCTCTCTTGTTTTTCCACATGTCCTTCGTTCGTTTGGCACGTATATCCTCCATGCTGGAAAGCCTCGACGCCGTGTTCGCGCTAACAGTGTCTGACAGTGCACATAAATACACGTACGAAGCGGTTTTAACACCGTTTTTTATGCCACGAATTTCAAATAAAAATGCTGTAACTGACCAATTATTTCGTCTGCGTGACTGAGAAATGTTCCAATGTGCCTAGTACGCACAAATTATTTGTGATATTTGCTCTTAAAATCGAGCGCAGAGAGAAAATGCACTCGCCTTTTCCCATAGAAATGCATTACCGGAAGTCAATTTCTGACTGCTTGCTGTCTGCTTCAAAATGCAACAGCATACTAGCGCCACCTGAGCCTCTAGCGTTTATTGTAATAACTCTATGGCTGAAAGTCAGCCACGACGTGAGTAGGCGATTGCCCGTTCGATATGGCGAGGACTATCTGACGCGGTTTGCAACTGAAGTAATAAACCACCTTTAGAGTTAGTATAAGAGGCCCATCGGCAGAAGCCTTGGTGGGCTGCCCAAGCATGCCCCCTGTAGGTCCCACGAGGGAAGCCGACGTTTGCTGCCCAAGTACGCCCGCTGTGGATCTCACGAGGAAAGCCCGGTGGGCAGCCCAAGGGGGCCCAACTTGTGCCTCAGTTGCAAAACCGACGTGGGACCCACGTGGGCTGCGTATGTGGAACCCCTCGTCGGCACCTTTTTGAAACCGACTTTGTGCTACTTGGGATTGTTCTTCATAGAAAGATGAGGGGGTAATCGTTATGGTAAGTTGGCTAATCAAATAAAACCTGTTTATTGACTTCATCATTTTTTTATTTAGAGGTCATGTTGAAATTTCAGTATTGACAGCAATTACTAATAATAGCCAGGCCTTTTTAAAGAATTTGTGAAAAGGTAATGGTTCTTAAGATACGAAGGGTGTTCAATGCGATTTGCCTCCTAGATATAATTTTTTATTAAGTAATGGAATCGAAAGATGCTCCATTCAAATGAAAGTTTGCAATCTCCTGTTTCGCAGAAGCACATAACTTTTAAATAAATTTCCCAGCAGCGGCGATGCACTTCCGTTACCTGTGCACTAGTCTCCCCATGCCGTCGCAGAGGAATAAGGGCGGCCGTTGACGCCGCGCTGGAGCAGCCTGGACCTCGCGTCATCAGACTTCCGGCTGTTTTCAAAGATGGAGGAACATCCGAAGGGTACGCGGTTTTTATCCTACGAGGAGGTTACCGATGCAGTGCGCCGATGTTCGTCAACGGCCGCCTTGTTTCTTCTACGACGGCATGCAGAGACCTGTGCACCGGTGGCGAGGGCATCGCTGCTGTTTGCACTATATTAAACATTTATGTACTCCTGGAAAAGAGAAGATTCCAAACTTTTGATTTGAATGTAACATCTTTTAATCTTATCATCGAATAAAAAGGTGCCACCAAGGAGGCAAAACTTATTGACCAAGAGATCGTTCGGTGGATCGCAAAGGTCTACGTATTTCCTCGAGTAATAGTCTTACTGTTTATGAACATCGTCAGTGGGTTTGCTTCCAGGCGGAGCACGGGGATAGCCAACATCGCGATCGGCACAAAAATGGCAGTAATTTAAGGGACAGAGATAACGTCCTTAGGTCTGCTCAGACTGCATTTTTACGGAGAATTGTGTTCACGACCTCGTTATTCGCTGCGCTTTTTTTATCTTTTTATGCAGAACGCGATGACTGGCTCTAAGTGTGTTCTGCAGGCAAGTAGACGCAAGGGCTTTATTCATAAGTGCGGCTCTTACTCGTGCAAATACGGCATATGTCAAGAAAACCGTCGACGGGACAAAGTGCGCTTCCAGCCGTTGGCAAAG